>SNVD02000801.1:0-14010 GCA_013180625.2 Boswellia sacra | reverse complement strand
TTAGCCTCCGGCCGGGCGGGCGAGTTCGCGAGCGGCCAGAAGATGACGACTACGAGCACGACTACGAGCACCACGACGACCACGACGACGACGAGCGAGAAGAAGACTAAATTTGGTAACTCGAGCACGCGGCTTGCGAGTCGCCAATATTTGCGAGTGATAACAATAAAGCGCGCGCGACTCAGAGCCACGCACGTGCGCCCGCCTTGTCTGAAGGCGCTCGCACTAATTATCAAGTTTGTCGCTCGCTCACAGGTGCACTACCTGATTGCGGTCTCACGCGCGCGCGGGCGCGCACTTCTTGTCGGCTCTCTCAAGCTGCCAGCTCGACTCGGCCGAGCGCTCCTCAATCATAGCGCTCTGGGCGCGCCGGTCGCCCAGCGCCGTCGCCGACGGGCTAATCAATAACCGCAAGCCACCAACCAGTCAGACTAAGGACACGGCGAGCGCGAGCGCGCGAGCGATGCAAATGAGTTTTCGGACAGCGCCCAGGCCGAGGGGCGAGCAAATTTGTGGGGAAAACAAAGTGGGCGCCAAGACACAAATCACGAACTCGTTCGCGAGCTCGTCGCCAACGCCACAACAAAGCGCCGCCCGCTCGTCGTGATCTATGGATTTGGCTCCGGCTGGCCGGCCGCTCTTCCTGGTCTCGATCGCGCGCGCAAGCGCCCGCTCATCAGCGTGGAATCAATCGGAGCGTCGACACTGGGAAACAGGTGACTCGGAGAAACAATTAAGCGGCCGGACGGAAAGCCTGTTGGTGGCGCGGGCAGCGGGCCGAGCAAATCTGATTATGCGCCCGGTGAGCTTATCAAAAACATTCGACGCGCTCAGTCGGGCCGAGCTCGAGCTTGCTGAGTGTTGGGCGCAAAATTGAAACAAACTCGCGCTTAATCACGCGTCCGTTTCGTTCTCTATCTTACTCTCTGTCTCTCTCCAGTCCACACGGGACAACTTGGCGACACTGCGAAGGTGGAGATTACCATTAACGAGCGACAATCTCTCCAGGCGAGCGCGAGACGCGAGCTCGTCGGGCCGCACGAGTTCGCGCGCGCATTAAATCATCTCGCTGACAGTTTGGCCAGTGTTAACCTTGCCAGCGCTCGTGTGTGTGCGAGTCAATCTAGAGCAGGGCAAAGACAACGCTCAGCTGGCCTGTCAGCGCCGATTGCAGACGCCACGCTCGGCCCGCGAACACTCACCTCGCTTTGAAACGGTGGACATGACGTGCGACAGGATCGCCTCGTCGATGGGCACGCCCAAGTTGGCGAGCATTTGGCTCAGGTCGCGCAGGTCGACCAGTCCGTCCGAGTTGGTGTCCATGATCGAGAAGGCGTAGTGGATCTGTTGGCGCGTGATCTGCTTCGGCACCGAGCCCAGCGTGCTCTCGGCCGCCGCGCCCGGCGAGCCGCCCGCGTGGGCGTGGCCAAGGGCGTGGGCGCCCGGCAAACCCGCGCCCGCGGCCGACCTCAGTGCGCGCGCCGCCGAGACGACAGGCGACGAGCTGCGGCCGGCCACGGGCGCGTGGCGCGTCTGGGGCGCCGGGCTCGCGCTCGTGGCCGCCACGGGCAGCTGTCGGCGCGTCCCGAACAGCGGCGACTCGCACACGGGCGGCTGCGGGGGCGGCTGCTGCTTGGCGCCCGGGGGCGTGGCGCCGCTCGGGTCGCCGCCCGGCAGCGACTTGTGGCGTCCGAGCAGTGGCATCGCGCGCCTGTCGCCGTGTTTCAGGCGAGAATCAAGTGCTGCGAGTGCACACAGCTGCGGGCGCAGGTGCAGGTGCAGATGCAGGTGCAGAGGATCGGGTAAGGTGCGGTGTTAGTGTGGATTTTCCGGCCGGCCCAGTGATCGATTGGCGCTGATTGAGATATCAACAGGTGCGCGGATTGCATAATCATCGCGGCCACGTTGAGCGCGCTAATGATCGCGGCGGCGAGCTGACCACGGGCGCGGCGATAATATCGCAAATGGCGAGCGAGCGAGCGGACACAACACAATAACGAGCCCGAAAAGAGAGCGAGCGAGCGAGCGAGCGGGCGGGCGAGAAAAGTGCGCCCGGTCGCCTGCACAAACACAATGGCCCGACTGGACGATCGTGCGCCACGCCGGGCGTTGGCCAGCCGGCCGACGAGGCGCGGGAACTACTTAACTAATGGTCGTGAAATCGACGCGCACGCGAGCAAAGCTCCGCGGCCCACAAGCCGGGCGACACAATGCGGGCGAGAGTGTCGAGTGGGCCGCGTGTGATGGCCGACTCACCTGAGTGGCGGCGACGGCGGCGGCGACGGCGGCCAGTTCCGCGTTATCGTCCATCAGCTGGCGGCCGGCGGGCTAGCGCGCGCGCGCTCGACATTAATGACATCCGAGAGCTTAGCGGCGCGACTCGAGCCGAGCAGTGCAAACAGCGGCCTGTTGTTGGCCGCTGACTTTCATGCTCGCGTCGGTCGCCATCGTCGGCGTCGTCGTCGTCGTCGTCGTCGTCGCGGTTGGTCTCATGTCGACGGGCCGTTAACAGCGCGCAAACGAGCGCCGACCGCGAGAAAACTCCCGAGCCGCCGGGCGCTCGCGGCTCAAGTGGCTCGAGAGCGGCCGCTAACAAGTCGGCCGGCGCCGGCTGAAGAGCGGCCGATGGCCAGACTCGAGAGCCAGCGAAAGCGGCCCGCCGAGCGAATTGAATTCAGCTGGCCACGGAGATGGTCGTTCGCATTATGCAATCGAGCGCGTGCCAGCGCTTTTGTCTCGACACGACGGCCGGTCGGCGCGCCAGCACGCGAGCAAAATTGGAGCGCTTGCAGGCGAGCGCGCACAAAACGACGCCCGGCCAACACTTGACCAGCGGCGCAAATTGAGTTTTGGCCGCAAGATATTGATCGAGAGGCCGCCGATTGCGCGCGCGAGAGTTCAAGTGCGCGCCCTGCGCTCATTAGCGCCAAAGTTCAATGTTGTTGTTGTTATTGTCGTTGTCGTTGTCGTTGTCGATGGCGCCGTTATAAAGTTGGCATTAGGCGCGTGTCTGGCTGTTGCACTCAAACAGCCAATTGATCATCGCGCCTGCCAGTCTTCATTAGGCGCCCGCAATGGCGTGCGTGTCGGGCAGCCAACATCTCGCCGGCGACCGGCCACCAACATCCAGCTGCTCAGGTGCGCTCGAGCGACGCGGCCAGAGATTCGCGTGCGCGACTCGGAAGCGCCCGCCCGCATAATGAGGGCGAGAGAGGCAAAAGATCAACAAATCGCCCGCATGGCTTTTGATGAATCGGCGGCGGCGGCAATAGCAACAAGTGAGTGTCGCGTCGTCGACTTCGTGACTCGCAACTCGCGACGCCGCGATCGGCCGGAAAGGCACTCGCGCTCGCCTAATTGGCGTCGTTGTCTCGACTCGTTTGCAGCGGCGGCGGCTGCGACTCCGCCACCATCTCCACCACAACCGCCACCACGACCGCCACCACGACGCCCCCGACGCGGCCGACTCGAGAGAGCCAATTCATTAGACGCGCGCGGACGCACAATTGCGCCGACCTGCGCGCAGACAAGAGGAAGCGAGCGGACCGGAACACTGGCGGCGCCGATGACTCAATTTGCACGCCGCTCCCGAGGGCTCGCGCTGGACTGCGTGCGAGCTCTCAGGTGGCTCGCCTGAGAGCTGGCCGAGCGCAAATTATTCAACACCCGCGCGATGCGATGACGCGGCCGTTGTGCGCTAACGACATTGCCGATGCCGGCGCGGTTTTAATGTTGCGGCTTTGGCGCGCCGAGTGGCCGGCGACGACAGCCCGGGCCACGACTTACCTGCAGCTCGAGAATCGACTTCCTCCGGGGCCGCTAGTTTGTAACTGGCGCTGACTCGATTACTCGCTCGATTGCTCGCCCGCTCGCTCGGCCGCTCGTGAGCGCCGACTTGAGACCGCCTAGACGCGCGCCAATCGCCGATAGCCAATTGGCGCGCGCGCACCTCGCGGGCGCCGACTTGATGAGTTGCGTGTGCCTTGACGCGCTGCTTTTGTTTCAATTCCTTCCTCGCCTCTTCTCACTGGCGGCCCGCTCGATTTGCTCGCGAGCACACACGCAGAACAAACAGAACAAACAGACGCTCGCCACCACTTCCGGTGGCGGAAAGTTCTCCCCTCCGAGTGAGTCGGCCGGACGACGGGCACCAGTTGCTCGGCGGTGGCGGCGGCGGCCGCGGCCAACTCGCACGGCCACACGGCTCAGGTGAGCGCTGGCCAGCGGCGCCGGTCAGCAGGCGGCGCTCGCCGCTGTCATCGGACTCGAGGCGGCCCGACGAGCGCGCGCAATGATCGATCAGTTCATCAGCGGCCGCGCCGACGGCCGCTCGCCTCCGTCCGTCTCGAGCTTGTCGCCCACTTTTGTGCCGCCCGACACGCCCACACTCTCTCGCTTCTCGGCCGTCTGCTCTCACTCGGTTGTGTTGTTGCGGTGGTGAATGTCAATGCTCAGGATGGCGCCACTCGCACAAACACTCGCCTGTCTCTTTCTCGATCTTTTCACGCGCAAACCGCACACAAATCGACGCGCGCGACATTGTGATTGGCGCCGCGCGGCCGCGCTCCAGCCCGCGCCTCGCGCTCGCTCAGATTCATTGTCACTCGCACGACTCACCTTTACCTTCAGGAGCTGACGCGGCCGCTGAGCTAGTCGTTGTTGTTGTTGTTGATGACGATGTTGTTGACGATGATGATGATGAGGGTCCTGATGACTACGGAGACGAAAACAAGACTAGGCACTCGTTCGAGGGCAGGGACGCCAAGCGCGCCTGTGACAGTCGCGGCCCAGCGCCGTGCGCATTGTCTCGTCTGCGCGCGGCAGACGACCATTCATCATCGTCGACTCGACGTGGCCCTGGCCGCCTCACGACGTCGCCGCTCGCTCGCTCCAGCGCTCCTATGTGCAGGCAGTTAGGCGCCAGCTCGCACGCCTAGTCTAGCATGTGACACGCATGAAACGAACGGGGCGCTAGGGGCGCACGAGATGCGCGACAGGCAGCTGATGGCGGCGGCGGCCGCGGCAGCTGCAGAGCGCAAAGCAATCAAAAGCGTCGCCGCAGCCACGCAAATGTTTGGGCCGCCCCCAACTGATGCAAAGAACCTTGACGGGGCCGAGGAGCTTTAGTTCGACGTCGGCGCGGCCTCGCAAAATTCCGTCACCCGGCCCAGAGCTCAATGGGAAGACCGCCAAGGACTCGCCTGGGCTCCGGGGCTCGCCCGCCAGCTCGCCAGCGGTCGCAAATCAAACTGATTAGTGCTCATTCTCTTTCACTTCCACCAGCAAAGGCCTCGCGCATTACGCAACCGATCAACTAATTGCGTGCTTGCTCGCCGCGGCCGAGCTGTGGGCCCATCATTGATCGTAGGCGGGACCGCAATCGAGTCTCACAGCGGGTCGAAGCGTCACGCGACTTGCGCCGATCGCTCTGCGGCTGTGGCTCAGACCGACCGAGCGTAAAATCTCCAAACTCATCTACACGGCCACGGTCGTCGTGGTCATGATCGTGCAAGAGATGACAGCACAGCCGCCCCGGCAGATTGCACACACTGCGCCCGACGACAATTGTACGAAAGGGTTGTACGATTGGCTAGATTACATCAGGCCCACACTGTGGCCGCGCTTACCACCAGATTGAGCTATCCTCCACGACCCCCGAGCCAATCCCACCTCAGAGACTTTGGTAGTATCGAGTGAGAACCGCCAAGTACCATTGGCCCTCTTCGGGCTCACTGAATGGCAATCAACTAATCAGCCCTGAGCGTTCGATGAGATGAGGCAGTCAGCCATTGAGATGATCGGCATAAGTCGCATACCAGGATACAATGTGGGATGAACACTCGTCGTCGTCAATCAGCGCCTTAAACGATCTCAAGGGCAACTCTTGCCATTCGCGCCACAGGTTAGAGCGCGTACAGCTTCATGTTGCGTGGCCAGCTCAGCGCCAGTCTTGGGCTCTGCTGGGGGCAGCAGACGGCGAACGCGTGTCCATAAGACGCGGCAAGTCTTGAACGTGTCTGATGAGTTTATGACGGATTATAGCAACAGATAGGCAAACTTGCCTCGAGGTAGAGTGAGTGCTAGCAGGGCCATGTGCCGTGGCGCCCGGGTGTCGCTGACCTGCTCGACTGACTCGACTGTGATTCCTGGAGCGCGCGTCCAGGGCGACGCCGTTGTCGTCATCGGCGTCGATGCTCTGGCGTAAAAAACACACTCTTTTCCTTGCCCTCGACGACTTGGTTATATGTGATATCATATTTGTCTCTCTCTCTCTCTCGTCCCACAATAACACTTACTTCAACACTCCAACTCACCAATAAACCATTCCAACAGTCATGACAACACCGCTCCAGACATCCTTCCACCCGGTAACCCACGTCATCTTCGACTGCGATGGACTTCTAGTCGACTCGGAGCGTTACTACTCCGAGGCTCTAACTGAGGTGGCCGCCAGATATGGGAAACAATTCGACTACCAGATAAAGATTGAAATGATGGGTGAGTTTGGCTGAGGCTCAGTCCACGATTGTGAATCACATTCACTCTTTTCCCATGCTAACGTTGGCCCGCCACCGCCCAATAGGCACGAAACCTCTCGAGGGCGCGGTTCTCTGTCTAGATCGAATGAGTTTGACCGGTAAGGTTAAGCCTGAGGACTTTGTGACCGAGTATGAGACTGTCATGAAGAAGAACTGTCACAAGATCCAGCTGATGCCGGGCGCCAGGCGCCTGATTGAACATCTGAGCGCCAAACGAGTGCCTATCGCCATCGCGACCGGCTCCGCAAATAGCGGCTTCGAAAGAAAAACCGGCCACATCGGCGATATCCTGAGGAAACCCTTCAGTCATCACGTGTACGCCGGTAGCGATCCGGAGGTCAAGAAGGGCAAACCTCATCCTGATGTTTTCCTCATTGCGGCCAAACGTTTCAAGGAGCCGCCCAAAGACATGAAGAGTGTGCTCGTATTTGAGGACGCTATCAACGGGGTCAAGGCAGCGCTGGCAGCTGGCATGCAAGTTGTGCTTGTGCCCGACAAGAGACTCGATCTGAGTTCAGTGGATGTCAAGCCGACCCAGACATTAGAATCGCTCGACCAGTTCAAGCCCGAGCTGTTCAATTTGCCCAAGTTCGACGTTTGATGTGCCTCAAGGTGAGCTAAGCTGCACATTACTATGTCCATCTGCTTCGGGTTTATTGTGCAAGGGACTATTTCTATGATAATAAACGCCGACATAGCATAATGATGCCGAGTCCTCCAATCGATGGGCGCCGATCGACATCCAGTTGGATCAACAATGGACTCGAGGGAATTTGATGAGCTTCGCATTAACACCGTTCGGCGGGCACTTGGCAGCTGTTGAACATGCGCGATATGTCACACAGGCGCGGCTCAGCGCGTGGCTCTGTGGTTATGCACTTTGTGTTAACACCTCACTCATTGGCCATAAATCCATACTAACCAATCAGAGATGTACCCTTCTCTCACATTCCCAGTCAAGCAAACGACATGGCACCTTTTTCGCCATCTGATTACACACACTCCCTGATCATATGATAGAGATTTTTAGTGAACGAACTCTTCGCGCATCATTGAACACAAATCATTGGAATAACATTATCTTCAGATTGAAGTTAAACTCAACAAAGAAGAGCTCATTGAATGACTTGGCTTGTAGTATCTGCTGACTCATGGCCTACAACTGCATCAAGTGGAGCTACCTATCCATACATCTCATCACCAGGAGGTCAACGAACAAGTGTCTCACTGATCAGCCATGACTAACTACTCACACGGCTCCCTGGGGGATCACCTTGACTTTGAGACACTCACCACAGCTCTAAACCTGATGTCTCAACAGACTGTGACAGGCCATAAGCGCGGCAAGGCTTTTGCACCAGCCTCGATAGATTTGGAATCTGAAATTCCACATCACGATGAGACCTCTGCGACCGTGAGTGAAGAGGACTTTCGGGCACTACTAAAAAGCGGTTACGAGGTCCAAGAGGTCATTCACCGTCGCGGATGGGGGGCCTCGCTCGAATACCTGACAGTACTCAGACACAAAACAGCAGGCAGTAAAAACTGTTGGCTAAGACGTCTCACCTTGGCAGCTCGTCATAGCCGTGAGCTGGATGCCTATAGAGGCTCCTTACTGAAGAACAGTAAACGACAATACAATCACACCTACGCACAGAAGAAGCTTGAAGCACAAGTTTTGTCCCAAAATAACGTTAAGATGAAGCAGACTGCTCGCAAGAGTACATCCAGCCCTTATGTGCCGCTATCTATCGGCAGAAAGAAGACGAAGGGTGTGTTTCCGGAAAAAGAAACTTCCCCTGAGTTTAGCGATGTGGTGGATAGTTGGGAGATATCTCATGATATCCTATGCGGTACAAACCCCGAAAAGCGGCCTACTGCTGACGCAGCGATCCAGGTGGATCCCGGAGACTTTGAATCAATCCAATCAAATGACACAAAAGAGGCAAACGAAATGTCTACTCAAACCGATCTCACATATTTTATATGGGATACAGTGTAACTGTGTGTCAAGAGTGCTGCGCATTCATTTGTAATACTAGATCTTTCAAGACAACAGGCATAGATGCATTGGCATTGAAATAGGATGAAATTAAATTCTCATGACTTAGTTTTTGTATCTCTGATGACAATCCCGAGATAATCCATCTTGGCGCGAAGGTTATCACAGTGGGTTAGCAGAGTTTCGAGAACCTGCTCTCTTGAATTGGATGGTGAGGAGCATTCGGCGGATTCTTTCTTCCTACTACGTCTTAATTCATCTATCACTTCAGTTCTGACTAGGCGACGGAAATCTTGTATGATATCTACCAGGTCGTTGTACGATGAGTCATCGATTGCCCTGTATTCAAGACCGGTAAACAAACAGAAGTCGGAGAGCAGCTGTCGCAAGTGTACCAACTCTCTGAGTCCAATTCCACCTGAACCAAAACTGTAGACGTATTTTGATAACTGGATGATCTCGCGGAGACCTATGCTCATATCAAGATCGTTACACACACCTTCTATCATTTGCTCATTGATTTGATTGATTCTATTCTGAATATCATGCGCCCTTGTGAGTGATTGGTTGACACTGCTGAGATCTCTCTGGCTTGCTAGTCGCAATTCTTCGCTTATAAAACTGCTGAAGGCACTTATCTTATGATCCAGGGCTTTGAGTTCCCCTAATAACTCACTGTTGAATGTCACATCTGCCCGGTAGTGAGAGCTTATGCAGAGTAGCCGCAGTGCATTGACTGAAGAATCATTGATGAAAGATTTGATGTTGACAACATTGCCCAAGGACTTGCTCATCTTGTCGTCGCCCAGCACGAGATGCCCTGAGTGGAGCCAGTTGTTGGACCAAACGTGCAGACTTTCAGATGTGTCAAGTTCGTGGTAGGCACAACAACACGCTTGCTCATTATAGTGATGAGGGAAGATCAGATCTTTACCACCGTAATGGAAGTCGAGTTTGTCGCCGAAAATTGCACTCGATATGGCGGAGCATTGCACGTGCCATCCGGGTCTTCCCGGCAGGACTGTTCCCGTCGTTGTACTCTTATAAGACCAAACTGGTTCGTTTGGCTTGGCAGCTTTCCAGAGGGCAAAGTCGCGTACGTTTTCTTTGACTCTACTACTGTCTGAGATGGCAGCTGCATTGCGCTCGTCAACACGACCCACATAGTTCTTCACCGAAGCCACTCTGAAGTAGACGTCGCCATTGTGAGTTATGTATGCATGACCCTTCTGTTCGAGACGCCCAATGAATTGGGTGATGAGATCTATCTGATCGGATATCTTGATTGTGACATCAGGCGGTATAACTCTGATCAAGTCCATGTCTTCGTTGAACGATTTGTTGTATCTCTCACTAATACTTCGGTAGTCTTTCCCCTCTTCACAGGCTCGCGACAGGATCTTGTCGTCGACGTCGGTGATGTTCATCACAGTGGTGAGTTTGACGTTAAATAGATAGCTCATGACTCTTCTAAATATATCGGCTCGGACATATGTGAGCGCGTGGCCCATGTGACTATCCGAGTAGACAGTTGGGCCGCACATGTAGAGAGATGCGTGGATGGGCTTGGAATCATGGGGAATAGATATAACCTCTTTATTGGACAAAGTCGCCTCTCGGACGGTTCGGGAGAAGGAGTTGTAGAGTTTGAGTGCCCTGGACATGCTAACCGAAACTTGAGGTTAGGTGATGAATATATGTATTTCCAGACGTTAATGTGCATCTGACAAAACATGCCAGTCGCACGTGTCACGTGTCCACTATGAGACGCCATCGGATGTTTTTTGAGCTGGATCTGGAGGGCTGACAGAGCTGAGCTGGATTTTGAGCTGCGAGTTGCAGAGTTGTGGACATTGCTCACTCTGCGCACGGTGCACTTTGGCTTCTGGTCGATCGCTGGCTACTATCGGCTTCTTTCAAGCGCAGGACTGCAACAAAGGTTGCATCACAGACTCCATTATAGAGAGAGAGAGAATAATAATAATAATAACCTCGTCGACCCATGCTGCGATTGATTCTTTGTGCGATCTGGATAGCTCCCAACGGGTCAACAGTATAAGTGGCGCTGCGTTTTGGACTCATGAGTCTGGTTTCGAATCTATATAAATTGTCTTAGCAGAGCTGACTTGCACTGGATAGCAGATATTTTTTGAGCTAGAAGTCCGCCAGCCCACAGATCTCCATCTTTCGGTTCCGGAAGCAGCTCAGCTCTTTCAGCTTTCGAGATCCCAGTCACTGCTCGCATGTCATAGAGCAGCTTTCTGTGCAGAGATCATTGGATTAAAAATCAAAACTTAACGCAATGTCTGTGGTCCCTTTGTTCCTCTAGTTACGATGAACGATTTGTCACATAACCGATCGAGTCGACCGATTTAAGTCAATGATACCCCGAACGTGCGTCAAGCTCGACTGTCAGGTGGTCAATTAATTCAACTGCTCGACATTGTTGCCACAGACAATTGCGGACACTTGAGCTAGAAGCTTGTATCCTATGGCACCTAGAGCGTCCCATGCACAACATGCATATTTATGAATCAATTGCACAACTCCACGAGAGCTCTTCCAGATATCGGAGATCAAGATACCGCTGAGCCATGTGCACAATGGATGAGGAGTCTAGAGTTGCTGGGTGCACTTGCATCAGACGACCAGCAGACAGAGCCCGATGTCAACGAGCAACTCATGTCTATCGCGGCTCGGAGTGGCGCAATGATCGCGTCAAACTTAGCGCTTGATTCTAAATTTGGTCTTTATTTTGTTCATCAAGCGTCCATAAGTTATGATATTGATAATAGATCGTCTATTCTTCACCTGGCAAGTGGAACAGAGCAAACCAATAGTCTCGATCTTTGTTTCCAAAAACTGATAGCTTCGAGATGTTATCCATCGTAATATTGTCATGCTTCCTGTCGGGTGAGTATCGGTAATGATGCGAGAGCATTACTGCAAACAAGAGCTGAAACACTAACACAATCCCAACAACCAACTGTCCAGTCTCGGCGGAGGCCTCGTTGATGCAAGCGGTTTCTCATGACGTAATATACGTGGAGGTCAGCCCGAGCAATTATGCAATCAGCTCGCAGGCTTTGTCCCAGTTGGGCTACAACACGTAAGTCACCTCGGCACTCTCAAGTCTTGAAGAACTCGAGTCTGAAGAACTCTCCACTAATCAGCACAATCGTTCGAACTCCAGCCTGGCTGTCAATGGCAATAAAGTTGAGGTGGAAAAGTCCGACTGTAGTAGAGAGACCAAGAGCTCACTCAGCGACTCAGAGCAGCGAGCTGTCGACGGGTCTCGCAATCAATTCAAGCAAGTGGGCTCCCTCAGCCTCGGGGGTATTAATTTTGGATCCATCAAGGGAGATGTGGAAATTAACGGCAATATCATTAGCACTGGCGGTGGTGTGGTCTCGATCATCTCGAACTCTGAAGGTGTCAGCTGGCAAGACGACGAGAACTTCTCAGTCTCGCGGCCCGGACTGCCGCACGACATCAAGAGCGTGTCTGTCTCCTCGACTATGGTGACCTTCGTGAAGAGCGACAACACGGTGGAGGCGCATAGCCGCAAATGTCTGAGCCCCGAGTACCAGGAGCTCGTGCAACAGCTGCGAGAGAAGGACGTGCGAGAGAAACGGAAGCAGCTGGCCGAGGCGCAGCGCGAGCGCGAGGAGACCCTGCAGAGGCAGCAAGTCGAGAGGGAGGCTCGACTGGAGGAGGCGGCTCGTCAGCGAGAAATCCAGCAGCAGGAGTTGCAGAAGAACTTGGAGTTGCAACGACAGCTCAGAGAGAAGGCGGCGGCCGAGAGACAGGCCACATTGAGGCAGGCGGCCGAGAAGCGAGAGAGCTTCCAGCGCAAACTGCAGGAGAATCTGGCCTCACAGAGTCGAGCGAGAGAAAGAGAGGCGGAAGAGAGGAGCGAGCGACTGCGTCTGGATAGAGAGAGGCGAGAAAGAGAGCGCCAGGAGAGAAGTGAGAGACTGCGCTCAGAGCTTGAGGCCAGACAAGAGGAGAGACTCCAGCGTCAGCAGGAGCGCCTAGCTCGCCGACAGTAAAAGCAAATTCAACAGTTGGTATGAACTGTTATCGGATCGACTACATGTAATCAAGGCGAATTTCTCTCTCGCTCATGTACGTTGCTGTTCGTTGACACGGCGTTCTCCGTAGACTACGCGGAATGGTGGACAATCGACAATTTTACATGATCATGATATTCTAATTTTAATGATTTTGTTCTCCTTCAGGAGTTCGCCTTGACACGATCGGTTGACCAACATGAGCTCTCACTTGTGCGCCGCGTTAGTGGTTTACCTAAGTGCCAATGTGATTTTTGTCAGACCCATCGACACCTAGACTGCGACTCATAAAGAGCCTGTCTAGATGGCATCTGAAGACTAACAAGAACCACTCCTCGCTAATCCTCGAAGTTTAATCCAGTTGAAATTGTTCGGGAAACCCCAGCGCGCCTGTCATCATCCTGACCAGGAAGGCTATTTAGATGCTGTCTTGATCATACAAGCTCTCCCATCCACAGATACATTTCGCATCTGTGACTGGCACAGTCAGGGTGTCCAACTTGTTCTTTTTGCAGCAGTCCATGCATTGACTCTGGGTAGTAGTATGAGCACAGATGGACTCGGTTTCCGGGGTGCTTTTATCACGGAACGCCTCGATGTCCTCAGCGGTGTAATAATCCTGGACCGCGCTCGCCAACGAGCAGAAGGCGAAGAGAACCACGGCGGCCAACATCAGAAAGTTCTTAGCGTTCATGATGAATCTCAATTACGTTGCTTTTATCCTTAGCTATTATTCTCCCTTGTCCTCCACTAGATTGGATGTTTCTCGGTCTGGCGTTAGATTTAGAATGATCGTTGCGACGTTGGTAAGGTGAGTACATCAAATGTTGAAGTTATGTGGCGTTTGTGAGATCTAAATATAACCACCCAGAGTCAACATCTACCATGTGACGTACCTCACGCGTCAGCTCCACCGTATCCCTTCGCAATCGCTCGATTTTCCTCTCTCTCTCTCTCTCTCTCTCTCTCTCTCTCTCTGTCTCTCTCTGTCTCTGTCTCTCTTTGTCTGTTTACCGCTCTAGGCGCACCGGGATGATACGAAACATTCGCATTTCCAACTTTTCAGCACTTTGCGCCACTACCTTTCGACGATTTTGTGATGGTACTTCGAGACCTTCCTACACTCAGTGTATGGCAGGAGGCATAACATAACCTTTTGCGATAAATGTCATCCACGGCATGATATTTTTAGCTCATCGAAATAGCAATCGACACGTAGGCACCTCATGAACTCATCACAGCCACACCATCGAGTCGGCCTGGTCTGTTCTGGTCAGCAGGATTCACATCGGGTTGCCGGACGCCCGTGGTGTTTGTTACCCTCGAGGTGCTAGACAGTTCAACGTTCTATAGCATTGATCCTATCTAACCTGATTGTTTTGTAACTCAAGATCGA
>SNVD02000800.1:0-14220 GCA_013180625.2 Boswellia sacra | reverse complement strand
TTTTCTTTGTGTTTCTTTTCTGATTGTTTGTGTTTAGATAACATGGCAGTAAACTTCTATCAATTCAGTAGCGGATTTGAGCCACAAGTACCATGGAGATAAATGAGGTAAGCACTCTGAACATTGAACAACAACTTTATGAGCTAACCTCTCTTGTGGAAAACATGGCTGTAGGAGATATGCAAAAATCTTATGAATGTGAGGTATATTCTACGATGGAGCATCCAATCGACATGTATCCAACTTTACAAGAAGAATATATGGAACAAGCCAATGCCATGGGTGGATTTCCAGGACAAAAAAGTCAATGGTATGATCCCTTCTCTAACACTTACAATGCCGGATGGGGAGATCACCCTAATTTTAATTACTGGAATCATCAACCAATCGCCCCAAATGCCATACCAAATCGGCCACAAGGGTTTAATCAACCTAGAGTGCAGCAACCATTTCAAATGCAACCACCACCAATGCCACAACCAGCACCACAACCACTTCCAGAAAACTCAGGTATGTCACTCCAGGATATTGTTAATGAACTTGCCACTAACACAATGCAATTCCAGCAGGAAACTCGGGCAAGTATCCAAAACCTGGTAAATCAAATGGAACAATTGGCTACTAGCATGAGCAAATTCGAGGGCCAAGGCTCAGAAGAATTATCTTGTCAAACGGTGATCAATCCAAGAGAGAATTCTTGTGCAATAACTTTGCAAAATGAAGAGCAATTAGATGTCTTGCCAAAGAAATCACAAACTGATGAAGGAGATGACACCACTTCCACCATGAACAAAAACACTGACTTCTCAGGTAAATCCTATAACTCCCATTCCTCATATGTTTCTCCTCCACTTTTTCCTAGTAGATTTGCAAAATCGAAGGAGGAACAAGAACAAGAAATCCTGGAAACTTCCCACAAAATCGAGGTAAGTATACCACTTCTGGATGCTATCAAGCAAGTACCTCATTATACAAAATGTCTCAAGGAGTTATGCACCAGCAAAAGAAAGTTAAAAAGAAATGAGAAAGTAAGTGTGGGGGGAAGATGTTTCAGCTGTATTGCAAAGGAAAATTCCTCCAAAGTGCAAAAATCCAGGTACGTTCGCCATGCCATGCACCATTGGTAAAACCAAGTTTGAAAGAGTTATGTTAGATTTAGAAGTATCTATTAACATCATACCATATTCTATTTATGCTTTTTTAAATCTTGGACCTTTTGCGGAAATTGGTATTACCATTCAAATTGCTGATCATTTTAATGCATATACCAAAAGAGTTGTGGAAGATGTGCTTGTGCAGGTGAATCAATTGGTTTTGCCAGCAGCAGCAGAGAAGCAGACTCTTATGTTTCTTGAAATTAGAGGATGAGACATCTCATAATCCAACTCCGATTCTTTTACGGAGACCATTCTCGAAAACTGTTAGAACTAAGATTGATGTTCATGATGGCACTCTCATCATAGAGTTTGATGGCAAGGTGATATGTTTCAATATTTTTGAGGCTGTGAGGTACTCTAGTGACTTACATTCTGTTTTTGCAGTTGACGTTTGTTGATTCTTTGCCCCAACAATATTTTGAGTTAACTCGCAAGAATAGATTGGATGTATTGTTGATGTAGCTTTAGTGAGCATATTATTATTTATAGGGGACAGAAAATTTCAATGAAGTCAGGAATTTTGATACAAGTGTACCAAAGAAAGGAAAAAAAGAAATGGAGGAAGCTGTGGCAAGCTTAGATGAGACTATAGCAATAACCACAACTAGGTATGATGTTTCGTACATTCAATTTACTTTATCTAATGAGAAACTTCTTCCTTCTGTTATGAAAGCCAATACCTTGGAGCTTAAGTCACTGCCAGATCATTTGAATCATAGATTCTTGGGTGAGAATGATACTTTGCCAATTACAATGGAAATGGGCCTTGCACGAAAACAAGAAGAGAAACTCGTCCGAATACTTACAGATCACAAAATAGCTATTGGGTGGACGATTGCTAACATCCAAGGCCCAGCCATATGCATGCACCAATTCTTGTTGGAAGAAGGACCCAAGCCCAATAAGAGAAGCACAGCGGAGATAGATTGGGACCCTGCCATGATGGAACACCAACGCGGGCTGAGGACGTTAAATTTGGGTTATGTCGGTTTAAACCAAGCGCTTATTGGGAGGCAACCCAAATGTTTTTGAAAAATAAAAAAAAGAAGAAAAGAAAAATAAAATGAGGTAATAATGATCGATTTTTGTGTCTCGAGGAGATTCCTTTCGTAGGCCATCAAATTGATCAGGTTTTTTCTCTCTTTGCCATCTGTCTTATTTGTTTTTATATTTCTTTTACTTGTTTTTGACTTTTGTTTGCTATTGTGTTTTTATCTCTTTTATGTGTCTTTAGTTTCGTTCTGTTTTTTTCCTCTTTTCCTTCCTTGTGTTTAATTTGATTATTTCTACTTCGAATCATTGTGCAAACAGCTTGAGGGAAACATCTCCAAAGGGGAGCGTGGGATAGAAAACCATTAACCGAAGGTTTGAAACGTACATATCTTGGAGGAAAACAAACCCGATCGCATTATCGGTAATATCTCTCCTTTTCTTCTCTTCAATGGATGCTGATATCTTTCTATCGAACCTTCATAAATATTTCCTTTCACTTCCTCAAAATGCTGTGTTTAAAATTTATAAAGTACGGATGACTAGACTTTGAGCATTGATGCTCCTAAATGTGCCTACTGATATCCGATGGCTTATCGAAGCCAAGTGAGATTGTCCGGTGAGCCGGACATTAATCTCGCAAAATACATGCCTGGTCTAGGAAAGAGCTACTACGCCAAGAGGCGAAGAGCAAAAAGGTTACAAGGATGTTATAAATGTGCTAGATGGAATTGTAACCAGACTTGTCGTTCATTAGGTTTTGTGTCCAGAAATAGAGAAGATAAACTGTCATTTATTAAGAATGGTCTGAGTAATGAGTCGCTGGATAATGTTTTATTAACTCTTGAGTCACATTCTTGTGGACTTGTTCTGCGTGAATTGCTTAATCTATGGACACAATTTCGTGATGAATTGCAGTGTTATAGTCTAGGGAATCTGACTAAAAACGACCCTGTTTGCCAGTTTATAAGAAAACTGGAGGGGAAGCAAATCCCCGACTCATAGAAGGCGTTTCAGCCGTTACTGGACGAAAAACCAGAGGAAGATGTGAGCCACAATCACAACTACTTGTATATTTTTGAATGTGTGTTGTTGTTGTCGAATTTTTTTTCTTGTTTCGTTTGATCTGATTATCAATGTTGTTTTTGTGTTGTTGTTGTTTGTTGATTTTTGTTTGTTTTAATTTCAAGTTTTCTTTTTGACAAACCATATGACTACCCTATGGCATAAGTACACGTGGGAGAAAAAGTGTGGAGGTTTTGTCAACCTCCACCGAAAGTGTATCTCTATTTTTTATGCTTCACGTGGGAGACAAGTGTGGGGGTTTTGTCAAACCCCGCCGAAAGTGTATCTCCATTTTCCATGCTTCACGTGGGAGACAAGTGTGTAGGTTTTGTCAAACCTCGCCGAAAGCATATCTCATTTTTTCAAATCTTGGGGCGATAAATCTGCATCGAGCAACCCCCACAGAAAGTATGTCCCCATGTGTCAAAATTTGAGAGTTTTATGGGTGTATATATACATTCTGCATATTTTCATATGTCATTCCATAACCTGTCTTGCAATTGAAAAGCATAATATCTAACGGTCTTACACAAGATTAGAGCACTTGTAGAAATGGAGAAAACACCAATTCGGCGATTCCGCAATATATGCGAATTTTGCGGATCGCAAATTGGTAAAGATGGAGAGTTTACCACAGCAGCTCTTGATCTTGGTAGGACATTAGCTGCGAGGGGTATTAGTTTGATTTATGGAGGGGGTAGTCTTGGGTTAATGGGGTGTGTGTCAACAGCTGCATCCCTAGGAGGGAGCAAAGTTCTCGGCATTATCCCTAAAACATTAGCTGTACGAGATATCGTAGGCAACACAATTGGGGAAGAGTTACAGGTCTCTAGTATGCATGCATGAGCGTTTTATTGCAAAATAGGTTGTTAAGTTAAGTCTGAGCATTTTTATAGCTTTGCCGGGTGGTTATGGTACATTAGAGGAGATATTTCAAATCACCTCTTGGGCACAGCTAAACATCCATCGGAAACCCATTGGTTTGTTTAAATGTTAATAATTTTTTTGATGGTTTGTTGTCCTTTCTTGATCAAGCTGTAGAAAAAAATTTCATCTCACCTGTCAGCGAGGCAAATCCTTGTTTAAAGCTTCCAACGGCAGGGGAGGTTAATTGACAAACACAAGAATTCGTCCTATTCGCCGGATCCAACAACAGCTCGGATTGATTGGTTTGGAGAAGGCAATAAGAGGGGTAAACTGGATTTAACACTCCATCTGTAATCTCTATTTGCTGGTTTGCTTCGTTTTTGTTTGCTTTCTTTTTATTGTGTTTATTTGAAGTTTTTCATGTTATTTATTTTGAGATTCTTCAGGTTGTTTCTTTCCTAGCAGGTAATATTTTCTAATCTTGGTTTTTAGAGTGGTGGCTTAAAAAGTTTAAGTCCTCTTGAAACGCATTATGGATCTCTTTAATCTATAATGGCTGAATAAGGAGGCTAACTTCCTAAACTTTTTAGACCAATTCTAATGAATTGTTTTTGTTTGCTGGCTTGTTGGACTTGTTATTTTATGAGTGAGTTTAGTTTGTTGTAATTTAGCGTTAGTTGTTATCTTGTGTTTTATTTTATCAGTTTCGATTCAAAAAAAACAATTGTGGAAAAACCTGAGAATGGCAGAATATGGGGTTTTCTTAACTCTTGAAAACGCATTCTCTCTAAATAAATCTGTAGTTTGTTTATTTTATGTTGTTTGAAGTGTCTTGTTTCTTGTTTTGTTTTTTTTTTTTTTGTTAATAAAGGTATATAGGCTGGAAACCTTAAGTCTGCGGGCTACTGGTCCTAAGGATTGTTGAAATATACAATCTTGACTCAGGTTGAACAATGCCACGTACCTCTTCTCTTGCATTTTATGGGCCAATGATAAGATAATGATTGAATTAAGAATAACTCTTGGAAAATGATAAATGATGCATGGATCTGTGTGCTTGAAATGTTTATTGGTTTTCGCTTGCTTTTGATTCCTTGCGCAACATTGAGCACTGAGCTATTATCACTGAGTTATTTGTTCACTTAGAGAAAGTTTATGTAATTTCAATGTTTCTTCAGATTTCAATGACTTCTAGAACTTGTTTGATGGTCACTCGAGGCGAAATCCTAGACTGTGCAACATTGGGGAAATGATTTAGGCCATCTTTGGACCGTTTGATCCTTAATAGCCAACCTTGACTGAAATTGATCCCTAGTTACCCCTTTGAGCTTTTGTAAGCCTTTTTCTTTGTTAACTCACTAAAAGATTTCCTAACCTCAAATGAATTTATTCCAAACAGTTTATCCCTTGCCTATAAGCATGTAGATCGTTCACAATTAAATTTTGAGCTATGTTCTGGTTTTGGGAAGTTAGAGGAGGTTGGGATGTGTCAGGAGCAATACAAGTGAGTTCTATTGTGTTAAAAAAAAAAAGAAAAACAGAAAAAAAAACCAATCTGTACTTATCGTCCACGTACTTACACATTGAGGACAATGTGTTGTTTAAGTGTGGGGGAGGGGAAAGGGGAACAGGAATAAAAAAAAAGAAGGAAAAAAATGAAAAAAAAAAAAAACAAAAGAACAAAGAAGAAAAAATAAGAGATCTTATACCTTAATGTCTTAAAAAAGGAATGAAACACCAAAGTTCGGGGGGGTGTATTTTGTATTTGTTGTTTTCGTGTTTGTAGTTTTCTGTGTTTTCTAAAAAAAAAAAAAAAAAAGATTGAGTGGTTCTAAATAAGTTTGAGGGTGTTGTGTTGTCTGTAACCTGCAACCTGGTTGAATTGGAAAGAAAGTTGTGTTATAGGGTGAGTAGCTCTACATAGTCTTGAATGATTTATTTGTTTGTGGGTGATTTGAGCCAAATTATTATCCTTGATCATACCTTCACCCAAGCCAAACGTTACAAGCTTAATAAAGTCCTACTTGATCCTTGGTGTTGTACATGTCTACATTAGTGGAGAGTGACTTGAAAAGCAGGCCTATGGAGTTCATTTATACAAACATCTTCACTATTAAATATGATTCATTTTTAAGCATAAACTCATCCGGGTTACAAGTGATTAGGTGAGAATGGCTCTACCCACACACACTTGAGGAATTGAAGTGAAGCGAAACTAATCTTTGAGATAAAATTCTTGATCAAGTGCATTATTTTGAAGTTTTCCTTGGGTTATAATTAAGTACAATCTTTGAGGCTTATTTGCAAGATGAAGCATTTGTGTGTTTTAATTTTTTGTTGATTCTGTTTCGGTTTAGTTTTATTTCATATTGTCGTAGTTGCTCGAGGACTAGCAAAGCCTAAGTGTGGGGGGAATTTGATAAGTGTCTATTTATATATCATTTTCATATCAATTCGTCCATGTTTCTTTGCTATATTCCTTGGTATTTTTATGTTTTTGTGGTGTTTTGATGTTTGTAGGAGTTTTGGAGCAACTTGCACAAAAATGGAGTAAAACCCTTCATTTTCACCTCTGCTAGTCAGTAATCTTCTCGGATTAATTGTATTGATATACAATGAACCCGACGACATGTTATATACCGTTGGAAAGCTCTCGAAGTCTATTTTCTGGAGAAGTTTACGGTTTATAAATCCATTCAGTGTACCAAAAGTTGTAATCAAACAGTGTGAGATGTATAGAAATATAATTCCACAAGTCACTGTAGCATGTATAATACGGGGAAATGTAGCAAGTCACTGTAGCAGAGTATTTAAACACATTTTAGGGTTTTATTTTCATAACTTGCAGAGGGGAGACAACCGTTGGGTAGGAGAGAGAGGGAGGAGAACGTGTGTGGAGGCTTTTTTTTTTTCTGCAGAGCTCTGGAATTTTTCATCTCCTGGAGTTCTTGAAGGAGAAAGGAAGCTTGGAAAGAGGAAGAACTACAATCCAAAGAGAATTACATCAATTTGCTAAGTTTTTCCCTTCCCTTTCATTTTCTGGAATGTCTCCATGTTGTATTGTATTTACCACGTTCTTAAACATGTGTAACTGAATCTGAATTGGTTGAGGGTGATTTCAAAGCCTTGATATGGTTTTTGTGAATTGATTGTGCAAGGAATTCTTATCCAATTCTCTAATTGAAGTTGCTTGTATTTTCCCATGTTTAATGCTTATGATTGCTTGCTGGATTGTATTTGGGTGGCCAACTGAATATAATCTGGATATTGTCTATTGCTAGACTAGAAATCTTGATCCGTAATTGTCTTGACTTTCTAATCCTTAGTAGCAAAATTGTGATCAGAGATTGCAATTGGAGAATACAACCTAAGTTAAATAATCCGAGCTTGTGTGTTTTTTGCTTAGATCAATCTATCTTTCTTATCGTAATGCATCCATTGAATTAAATTTAGAGAGCTTGTTCTAGGTTGTTTAATGGATAGAGGTTAAGTAAAGAGCCTATTTTATTTAACAACAAAGTAAGGAAAGATTGGGATAACAGAGCTTGTTGTTATCTACGGTTGATAATTTCAAATGGTGTAATTGGATGACAATTCTGTGATTAATTTGCAAATCTATATCTTGTGGTAGAGAATAATCCCTTAACCAGATTTCTTTCATTGTGTATCTCTCAATTGATTTAACTTTGCATTGTATTATTCTTCATTTGCTTTCTAATTGAGTTTAGTTAATCAATCAACAAAACCCCCCCATTTATTCTGTTTTCGCTTTCGAATAACAAATTCAATTAGAATCAATCCTCGTGGGAACGATATCTTACTTATCACTTTATTACTTGTGCGACTAGTATACTTGCTAGTTTCGAACGCATCAAGCACCCCTCATAACATCCTCCTAATGCTCTTAAGGCTCCCAAAACTGGTGGTTAACTTGCAAGAGGAATTCAAACAGGTCAGTATAATAATGATTTTTGGCTTTGGGGAAACTAACATGGTTTTTTTTGTTTTATGTGATTTGAGGTGAGGTCTGAAATCGCTCCTCTCAGGCAGGCCAAGTCATGAGAAGCATCGGTATCCTTACACCCTTTGGACCAGGTGTAAGCATGAGGATATTGTGAACGGGGCCTTTCATCCCACTAGAGCGTTTGCGACCACAACACTGTGTTAAAGCCTCTTTGGAGACTTAAGGGAACACAAACAAGCCATGGGCATGTCTGGAGAAAGGAGTCGCCGCCCAATTATTCAATTAGGAAAGAATGGGGGTAATATGATCCTTTGCTTCAAGACCTAAACTACCCTCATCCCTTTAGAGATTGGTTCAGGAAGTTAGGTTTCAACCCGCCTGGATGTAAATCTGGCCTCCACTTGGGAAATACCAATTAGAAATATCTCGTATTATTACATAGTCCGCTTAGCGTTGTTCGTTTTATGCACACATTTCTGTTTTTATCTTTGTTAGGCATGTAAGTTGATTATTCAATCAATGAAAGTTGTATATTCATATAAACAAAGAGGGAGGAGAATGGATTACATTTCCTTTCAAACATGGGGGAATGGGAGATTATTACAACAATTGTTGTTCAACAATAAAGTAAATTCTATATTTCATCCATACAATCCATCGTATATGTCATATATATTCAAGTCGAGACTTGATAGATAATGATTTTCTCACCATCATTTGTGAATCTATTCAATGTCTATCAAGTCTTTACATACATATTCAAGTTATTCAAGTATTCATTCTAAGTGATGGTCCCTTCCTATCAATATGAGTCTACCATCACTTCATGGCATCATACAATTACGCTTCTACTCATGATATATTCATACATTCAAAAACAATCAAACAAAGCCATAATCTAATATCATGACATTCTAGCCTAGATTTTGATAAATTCTATCATGGCAATTCTACCTATAGCTATTCTAGCATAATTGATATTGAGTATCATGGCATTTCTAGTCTAAAACATGATTCTCATGGCTTATTCTAGCCTAAACATGGCATTCATGGCATATTTTAGCCTAATTCAAACATCCAAAATCAATCATCACTACAAGAAAAATGAGAATAGATGACTGACACTTTATGACAAAAATCATTATATCATAAAAAGATGATGAAGTCGTGATAGAATTATGATCTATCAGACACTTAATGATGTACTTGTGATAAATTTTTTGTCTATCAAGAATCGATAATAGACTAGTGATAGAAATTAACTCTATCAAAAACTTTATGATAGAATTTTCTTATTGACCGTGTTTGACTAAATTTTAAATTAATATTTTATTTAAAAAAATTAGTAAATGCCTTAAAAAACCTAGAGTGAATTACTTTTCATTTTCCTCCAATAAAACTTTCCCCTACACCATCAATTTCAACCCCAATATATTTTTTTCTTTATTCTTATTGCCTTTACCTTTTGCATTATCACTACAATGAAAATTAGCTCTATTTATTTTTTTTTTTACAATTTTAAAAAAATACTTGTCTCAACACACACATATACATTCATGGCAAAAGATAAATACTATTTTAACTCTCTAAAATCTCTCAAAATCCCTAACTCTCACTACAATAAATAACATATTTAGTAGCACTACATTGTAGTATTTTTTTTTATTTATAATGCTACTAAAAGTTTATTTTTTGTGCAACATTTTAGAAAAGAATTATTATTTAATTTTTTAATTCATAAAATGTAAAAATATATAAAAATTTAAAAAATGTTATTTATTTATGAAATAAAAAAATAAATTTTAATTTTATTGAAATATAATTCTCGAAACAAAAAAAGAAATAATATAATATTTAAAATTTAAAGAAATGAATTAATATTTATTTAAAAAACTTATAAATTAGGAATATGAAAAGAAAAAGTCACTGTTAAATAATATAATTTTAATCATGACTCATTAAATAATATATTTGAGGGTTTTTTATAATACTGTCAACTATATTATTAATTGAGAAGTAAAACCATGATTTTAATAATATTTGTGGGTTATCAATGTTCAAATTTGTCATTTCAAAATAAGAGACAAATATGAAAATTCTGTGTATAAAAAATAATGACTTCCTCCTCTTTCGATATTGACTTTCCCTCTCTCACTTTCCCTCTTTTATCTTTCATTTCCCTCTTTCACTTATAGACTTGAAATTCGCTCCTAACACTAGTAGAAAAATAGGATACGGCAACAAGCCTTTTGCAACGTGCATTAGTTGTACGTTGCAAAAGCCCTTTTTTGACAACGTGTGCTCCATGCACGTTGCGAAAAATGATTTTCAGTAACATGCAACATACGCACGTTGCTGAAAGACTCTATCGCAACGTGCATTTTCTGCACGTTGCGAAAAGTGTTGAATTTAGAAGTTTTGCTCTTATGAATTTAAATTTTTTCTTATGAATTTATTTTTATAATCAAAAATAAATTAAAATAAATAAAATGTAATTTTATACTATTAAATTTAAAAATCATATTGAATTATTAAAAAATTAAAATTACATTAAATTTGAAAATTTATAAAAAGTTATTTTACATGTTTTAGAAAATACACTGATTTCATATTATAAATTTAAATAAAATAAAATAATTAAATAATATAAGAATATTAATTAAACAATATAATTTTATTTTTAAATGTAAAATTAAAAAATACTTTTTAACAATCTTTAAATAAAAGATAATATTAATGTCTATATAAAAATAATAAATTTTTAAACATAAAAATTGTATGAAATAAATAAAAACATTTTATAATAAAATCGCATTATATAATTTTTTTCATAAAAATTAAGGAATCAAAAATCTCAAATTACATTTTGCTTAGAAATAATATAACCACTGCAAAAAAAAAAAAAAACAATTGTCGTAAATTTTTTTGATAAAAAATTAGACCACTAATTATAATACTCAAAATTTCTAACTTCCCCATTGTCATACCCTAGCTCACTATCTCGCCTCTCATTGCCAAAACGCAAGCCTCAACTCTGGAGCTCCTCTGTCCATGTCGCCACTCCATCGTGACACCGTCTGTGAGCTGGTTCTAGTCCACCGTTGTTTTCAAGCTCGGATGCGACCCTCTTCAAGCTCGACCTTCGCCTTCCTCGGTCACTTGCAGCCACAGGCGCCTCTGTTGTCTCGAGTTGCCACCACGGTCCACGGCTGTGCTGCACCCTCCTCGTCGTCACAGGACTCGCCAACACGGTCCACAGCTGCACCCTTCCGTTGTCCATCTAGCTTCGCCAGGCCTGATTGGTCGTCTGTCACTCACTCAGGTTTGTCTCTCTTCCTCTCTTTTGATCTAATTTTTGATTTTTTGTTTAATTTTTTTGATTTTGTTGATATAAATGTTAACAGACTGAATTAGAACAATAATTATGTAAACATATTAATAGATTTGGTTAATATACATTTTTAATTTGTATGATGGATGATCATAAATGTAATGAAATTTATTCAATTTTTGATCGATTAATCGAATTAGATTACAAATACAATTATACTTATTGTTGATTATCTTCTTTTATTGTGTTTTGATTATATACATGCTTTTAGATTTAGTTTTCTTTATTGTCTGTAGTCGTTGAGATGTTCCACATGATAGGTGTTTGATAAATTGCCTCACTGGTTTAAATGAACATTAAGTTCGCAGGCTCAAGGTCCTTGTGATTTCGGAAATCTTGTTCAGAAAGTGTAGACCTCACTAGAATGGAAAGCTTATGGGCAGTTTGATATCATTATTATTGCTTATAATGGTGATTTAGTGCTGCCATCCTTGCTTTTTTCCTTGAAGCTTAATTTAATTTTGTGGTATTCCTGTTCTGTGTTAAGAGTATGTGATTTAATGTTTATTACATTGACATAAATGTTACGATTCCTGTCTTTTTTGTTAGAGTTGCCAATTACTCTACCTCTCTTTTCCATCCACAAATTAATGTTGACTACTGCATTTTTTTTCCTTTCAAATTTTTGAAATAGTCTATTTTATTTTGCAGAAGTTCCTGAATTGTTTCTTTTTTGCAACAAGTTTGGGAACTATAGTAATCCCCTGGCTGGAATAATAATGTTAAGCAGCATGATGCATTGACGTTCATGAATAATTACCTATATATGCTATCACCTGTCATGATCACTGTCTTGAATAGGCTTGTGTTCAGTGTCAAATGGTAGACACTGTTATTGTGCTAATGGCTATGGGCAATGCAGTATTTGTCTCTACTCTCTGACTCAATATATAATTATTCCTATTGTGAAAGTACGTTTGTAGATCAACAGAATTGAGATGCAGTTTTCCAAATTCTTTTTACATTTCAGCGCTAGTGGGTTCTTAAAATAGTACATAATATGCCATCTTTGATTGTCTAGCAATGCTTATTGTTTAAAACTTGTAAGCAGGTGTAATTTTTGTTCATGATCTCTCCCAGAGAAGAACAAAAACAAGCTTGCAGAATTGGGCATCTGAGATTGCTGCCACTGGGTCATTCTAGCTCCTCTGGGTTCTGGTGGTCCTGGTGGTCTTCCTGTACCCTATATTGTTATTGGTAACAAAGCTGATGTTGCTGCAAAAGAGGGTACAAGAGGAAGCAGCGGAAATCTTGTTGAAGTAGCTCGCCACTGGGTTGAGAAACAGGGACTTCTTCCATCTAGTGAGGAACTTCCTCTGACTGAGAGTCTCCCTGGCAGTGGAGGCCTTATTGCGGTGAGCATTCACTTGCTTTAAGATTGGTATTTATAAGAAATTATTTATCTCTTTTTATTCTCATGGAGAAATTTATGTTGGTGATTGGACGCATCATAAGTTTAATTGTGGGTATGGTAAGTTAGATTAGTAATATAAGTTGGTATTTGCATGAGATGGCATTTGAAATAATATTGACTATCTGTTTCCTGTATGTTTTTAAAATAAGATAATTCTAGTTTCAGATGTTCATATTATGGCCATTGATTCTTGTGTGTGCAAAAGACAATTTTTTTTGTCAAGATTTTAATGCCTAAAAGTCAATCAAACTATAAGTAAAACTGATTATTTATATCCTACTACAAGATCTTCTAGTTTATGTTGTAGTTTTTTTAATTCTACAGCTTGACATTTATTTGGTATTGGTATTCATTTTACTTATTTTTGTCAATGGTTTGCAAAGAAGATGGAAGCAGTCATAGTGAGAAGTTCCAGCTCATGAAGAGAGAAGCAGTCGTAGTGGATTGGAATTAGAATTTAAGTCTGTTGTTGGTAGTTACTAATATGGTTTTAGTCTACGTATTGACAATGATATACTTGATCTATGGAACTTGCTTCATATATTATTACATGGATGTCATTGATATAAAGTGGTTTTGGACTTATTGAAGTGCAATTTAATTTTTAGTTTACATTGAATTTATAAATGAATTTCAAATACAGGAATATTGCATAAATTAAATTAAAAACTCATATTTGTACAAAAATAAATTTAAATCTTGTGATAGAAAATACTAATCATAAACTTTGTCATGAACATCTCAAAAAAATCAATTTTTCCACCAAAAAATCCAATTTTAAAACAAATCAATTTTCCCGCCAAAAAAATCAATGGAATTTATTAAAAAAATTAATTTTTTAGTGTGACGGATGTATGACCTATAAAAATTATCATAAAGGGCATGATGGATTTTTTCTCTATCATGAATGAGTGACAGTGACATAGATGACTGATAGATTTTTTATCATACCCCTATTTATGATTATTTATTTCTGTCATCTATTGCCATTTTTCTTGTAGTGTTTACGTGGTTCGGTTATAATAACCTACATCCACGGACAACAGAGTTGCCAATCCACAATGTTGTAATGTGTTTAACCACTCGACTTAGGACTCTTTACAATGGTAGACACCCGCTCACTCACTAACCTAATCTATGTAAACTTTATCAACCCCAATCACAACCATAGTCCTTCACACACTCTTTTGACGTTGCTCTTTCTGTCACGATTATTTTAACAACACGCTGTTAAGAATAACATAACACCCGTAACTAGTATAGACACATGTGATTACTCAACTCCCTCAAGCTCACACGACCTATAACAATTAACCAAAGCCTAAAGCTTTATACAAGACATAAGAAACAAATAAAAAAACGCACTCAAACT
>SNVD02000798.1:0-139106 GCA_013180625.2 Boswellia sacra | reverse complement strand
TGCCTTTTGTATCTTTTAAAGTCCACCCAATTGCATTTTTATGCCTTTTAAGCACTTCTATCAACTTACCTTGTTGCTCGCATGTGAGGGATGAAGAAATTACCACAGGATATGTTTGATTCTCCCCAAGATATGTATATTTCAGTCCTTCAGGTAAGGGCTTCAATTCTAACTTGGGAGTTTCCTCTTCCTTGCTTTCATTCATTTGCCCCAATTCTTCAAATCTTGATTTTGAGCCTTTTTACATTACCTGTGCACAATCCAGTAAAGAACACATATTAGAAAGATCATGTTCTAGTTCCGTACTTGATTCTAATGAATTCACTAAACAAGTTTCCAAAGGGTCAGAAGAACTCCCTTTTTGGATGTGATCTTCCACAATAGATTCAATTACATTAGCCTCATCAAATTCATCTTCTTCTTCATTTGGTTGTTTGCACATATTGAAAACATTAAGTTCCAATGTCATATTCCCAAATGATAGCTTCATGACTCCATTCCTGCAATTAATCAAAGCATTAGAGGTAGCTAGAAATGGACGCCCTAAAATAACAAGAATTGAATTGCTTACTTCCACTGGTTGTGTATCCAAGACGATAAAATCCACTGGATAAATGAATTTATCAACTTGAACTAATACATCTTCCACTACTCCTCTTGGTACTTTAATTGATCTATCAGCAAGCAAAAGAGTCACAGAAGTTGTTTTTAACTCACCTAGATTGAGTTTTTGAAAAACCGAGTATGGAAGCAAATTCACACTAGCACCAAGAACAAGTAAAGCTTGTTCAATTTTATGGTCTCCAATAACACATGAAATTGTAGGACAACCTGGATCCTTATATTTCACTGTATTAATATTTTGAAGAATAGCACTTACCTGCTCAGCTAGAAAGGCCTTCTTTTTCACATTCAATTTTCTTTTCACAGTGCACAAGTCTTTCAAAAATTTTGCATAAGAAGGTACCTGTTTGATCACATCAAGCAAGGGAATGTTGACCTTTACCTGTTTGAAAATTTCATAGATTTCAGAATTGTGAGTTTGCTTCTTTTGTGTGGCTAATGCTTGAGGAAATGGAGGCACAGATGGGGATATGGTTTCCTCTTCGCTAGGTATTGGTTTGGCCACCTCTTCCTGTCCTTTAGAGATCGATTCTTCTTCTTTCTCACAAGGGTCAGGAATATGTTTTTCAACAATCTTACCATTGCGAAGGGTCATGACTGACTTGGCTTGGTCAAAATAATGGTTATTTGAATTCCCTGCATTTGAGTTAGATTGATCTTTGGGGTTTTGCAATGTTTGAGAAGGAAATTTTCCTTCTCTTGGATGCTACATGTAGATGCAAATTTTGCAAGAGTTTCTGACAAATTTGCTAGTGTTTGAGTAGTTTGACTATTGAAAGTCTCTTGCTTTGTAATGAATGAATGCAATGTTTCTTCCAAGTCATTCCTAGGAGGAGGAGCATATGCATGATCATGAGAATTTTGAAAATTTTGTCGTGTTTGAAAAGGGACTTGTGAAGATTGTGCATGATTGTCATATTTCCAGCTAAAATTTGGATGATTTCTCCAACCAGGATTGTAGGTTTGTGAATATGGATTGTGATTTGGCCTTTTGAAAGTGTTCAAGGCATTGGCTTCTTCATGGAGACATTCCCTAAAGGCAGGCAAAGTTGGACAATTATCAGTAGAATGGTCATTGTCATCACAGATGTTACAGACATTTTCTTGAATAGATATCAATTGACCACTCTTTTTCATCTCTAAAGCCTCGACTTTTCTAGCTAGGGATGCAAATTTGGCTTGAAGGTCATGGTCTTCCATAAGGTTGTAAATGCCTCTATTGGATGTCGAGGTTGGGGCCTTGCCTGGTACCTCATAGGTGCCAGTAGTGTCCCAATTTTGTGCCTTTTATGCTAAGGAATCTAGGAAGTCAAGTGCTTCCTCAGGGTCTTTTTCTTTAAATTCTCCTCTACACATTAATTCTACTAGTTGCCTATCTTGAGGTATTAACCCTTCATAGAAGTGTGCAACTATTCTCCAAGTTTCGAAACCATGGTGAGGACAGGTATTAAGTAGTTCCTTATATCTATCCCAACATTGGTAAAGGGTTTCCCCTTTTTTCTGAGAGAAATCATAAATTTGTCTTTTAAGAGAATTTGTTCTATGGGTAGGAAAAAAATTTTTCAAAAATTGTTGTTTCACCTCATCCCATGAACTGATGGAATTCGACCTCAAATTTTGTAGCCATGTTCTAGCTTTATCTTTTAAAGAAAAAGGAAAAAGCTTTAATCTAATGGTGTTTATGCTACAATTTGGGTCAGTGTAGGAGCTACATACCTCTTCAAAGAGTTTCAAGTGGGAATATGGGTTCTCTATGTCAAGGCCATGAAAAGTGGGTAGAAGTCGAACAAAACTTGGTTTGAAATTGAAATGGATTGAATCTGGAGGAGAAACCACACAAGATGGTGCACTAGTCCTTACCGGATTCATGTAGTCTTTGAGGGTTCTTCGTTGGTTTTGATCATTTTGTTGCGAACCGTTGTCCCCTTCATCCGTGAATATTTCCTCATGATTGTCGGCCATGTTTTCTAAGGAAGATGATGTTTTTCTAACAAGTCTACCACTAGATGTTCGTGACCAAATTTTCATGCAAGAAAGGGAGAAGGAAAGAGAGCAAAAGATGAAAACACAAAAATAAAAAATTAGATCTAAGATGAGAAAAGAGAACACTTACAATTTTGCACACCAATTTTTACCTTCCCCGGCAACGGCGCCAAAAACTTGACACATCCGAAAAAGGATTGTCTCCCAAGTATAGGAGTGTCGAAGTAATAAACCCGGTGAGACCGGGTCGATCCACGAGGAAGGGAATTTAAGCGTTACAAATTATAAGCTCAACAAATGTGATATGGATGATTCAAAGAGGTGACATGATAATATCAACAAGTATGTAAGATGGTAGGTGGTATTACCGACCATTCAAATATAAATTAAAAGCAAGAGGAGGTAAAACCATCCATGGAGATAGGTGGTATAACCAACCATAGTAAATTAAAGAACAATTTCATAAGGTGGTAGAACCTACCATAGTAAATAAAATAAAAGTTCATAACAATAGAATAATTAAAGTACAAGAGGAATTAACACAATAATAATGAAGGCTAAGGTTAGGGGATCCGCCCTTGATATTTCAAATAAGGATAATTAACACATTTTAGTTATATGAATTATATTTGTTTCATTACCAATATTTATACCACTTCTTGTAAATGGGTTCAAGCATCCAATGTGCCAATCATCATATGTCTACAACAAATCAAGGTTCCTAACTAGATTCGTGTCGGTAAGGAAGAACCATACATCATCTAGAAAAGATCCAAGCATTTGATGTGCCAAGGATTGTCGACAATGGATCAAGACCTCCACTTTACGAGTGGTGTCAAAATTGATTAAGAAATTAAATATAAATCATATTGAATAAACATTATAAGATTAAGATTATTAAGCACATATTAAGGGTTAGAGAATCCTTATTCTCATATCAAGGGTTTCACCCTTTCACCTTAGCAAAAGAGAAATTAGAAGAACATTATAATAGAAAGAAAATAAAATGCAAGAAAAAGGAAATTCATTAATAACATAAACACACAAAACACAATACAAGATCCTAGCCAAAGCCAAAATGTTCCAGCCAAGGCCAAGATGCCCTAATGGGTCACAAGGCACCTCTATTTATAGATACATCCAGGGGCAAACTTGTCAAAGTACAAGGGCATAATTGTCAAATATTAGTTGTAAATATCTTTGACAATTGGGATCATTAGGCACCGACTTTGACCATCAATTTTGACATCGAAATGTTGTGAATTTTAATCACATGTCTTCATGAAAGTTGTAGATATTTCTCTCAGCTTTCTAGAACATATTGATTTGCACAATTTGGATACGTATTTTGAGAGATACGGTCCAAATACTGAGGCCTGGTCAGACTGGGCCGAGACTGTAGATGGGTTCACTTCAAGCCCAATTTTGGTTCACTAAGAGCCCGAATTTGATGATATTTGTGAAATGCAATCTTGTAGACAATTAAATCAGCTTTCCAAAACATTAAGAATTGCACCATTCTGATCTATAAATAGAGAGTTATACCCATTTTACCAAACCTGTAACAAAACCAAAATTAAGAGAAATTAATTCCAAAGATGCAAATGCTACAAATATGCTTAAGTTGAGGAATTTAATGACACTAATAATGTAATATGATGAACTAAACTCTTATTAAACATGCATATTTAAGTGTTCATCACACCCACCAACTAGCTTATTGCTAGTCCCTAGCAATTAAAGCGTTATTATTTAGAAGTGATTTATAGAATTTTCCATCCAAGGTGGTTATTATTGCACTCTCCTTGATTTTATCCAAATAAACAAACTCTCAACCAATTATTATTATTATTAATATTATTTTTTTATGACTCATGTACCCTTCAGTCAAGATATCAATAAACCTCCTTTTTGTGCTCAGTTAACACATGACTATGGGGCTTATTAGAAAGAAGCTATATTGGTTCTAATATTTGTTAAGGCTAACAACTTTAGGTAGGGGGCATTCATTTATTTTATATATATATGTGTTTTTTTGTTTTTTTTTAACTTTCTCCTTCCTTTGTGTTGTTATCCTAAACAGAACAAAAGAACTCAACTATTACAACATTTCATTTTGCCACCCACAATCATGCATCAAGGTATGTGTGTGTGTGTGAAGAAAGGTTCATGAATACTTGCTTAATAAGTACATAAGCACACAAATTTTTTTTTTTTTTTAAATGATAAGGTTGTGAGAGTTCATAGATTTGAATAATTCAAAGTGAAATGAATAAGACCTCCTTGTTATAAAATTCAAAAATCAAGACTAAATAATATCAAGTTAGCTAAAATGAGTTCACAAGATCAAAATAAAATGACAAATTGGTTAGAATGGGTTTCAAGAGTTCAAACTGGTCCTCCTTACTCTGCCATTCCTGACCCAGAATGCGTCTCAAGAGGATTTGAACTCCTTACACCGCACTCTGAATCTAATTACTAACTCGCTTTTTTTTTTTTTGCAAGAAAAAATAAAATTTCAAGACACACTTAGGTCTACTATCCTTCCCCCCCAACCAAATGAAACATTGTCCTCAATGTTTAAATGTAGAGAGATAAAGTATAGGAGACATTACCTGAAGCTTCTGTTATTCAAGAGAGATAACCTGAAAGACTCATAAAATAACATGCTAAAAATAGAATAAAATAAAAGAAAAGAAAAGAATTACAAACGGAGATTCAGATCCAATTTGCACTTTTTGTTTTGCCCTCCTGCCCAATTAATTTGAGTACTAGCTGGGTCAGGTTCATACTCAACTTCTTGTAATTTGTCAAGTAACTCACCAGCAGAAGTGGCAGAAACAAGGATTTGTCTCGCCCAATGTGGGATAAAATTTTGTTCCACAGCTGCATCAACAAAACTTATCAAAGGATCAAAGAAATTTTTAACATTAAACAAACCTGTGGGTTTTTTATGGAGATTCAGTTGGGCCCAAGAGGCAATTTGAAAAATTTCTTCAAGAGTGCCAAAGCCACCTGGTAAAGCAATAAATGCATCTGAATTGATGAGCATATGTGCCATGCGTTCATGCATAGAGGAGACCTGTAACTCCTTCCCAACCGTTTTTCCAACAATACTTTCTACAGCCAAAGCTTTAGGAATAACTCCTAAAACTTGAGTTCCTCCTACATGTGCAGCTGTTGACACACAACCCATTAACCCGAGGCTACCTCCACCATAAACCACATGAATCTTTCTTTCAGCCAGTAGCCTACCAAGATAGTTTGCTACTTCTACAAACTCCTCACTTTTACCCGGTCGAGATCCGCAGAATACACATATCCTTTGGATTCGACGTTGTGAAGTTCCCTCCATGTCTATGCAACTCTCTAACTATGTGTGAAGAAGAGAACAAGAGATGTGGTATTTATGGAGTGCAAAAGGTATGCTAATGATGACATCTAAATAGGTAGCTCGGTTGCTTTTTGAAAAATATGACAATAATGCATAGAAATTCAAAAAAGATGATGAAATAAGACACCATAAGTCAAGCAAAAGATACAAATTCAAAAATGACAGCTATAAGGCATTAAAATTCAAAAATGATGGGACGCATGCATATGTACAGGTAGTTGTGACTGTGGCTCACATCTTCCTCTGGTTTTACGTCCAGAAACGGCTTAAACACCTTTTATGAGTTGGGGATATGCTTCCCATCCAGTTTTCTTATAAACTGGCAAACAGGGTCGTTTTGAGTCAGATTCCCACGACTATAGCGTTCCTGCTCATCTCGGAATTGTGCTGCCCCCCCCCCCCCCCCCCCCCCACCCCCCCCCAAAAAAAAAATTTTAAAAAAAAAAAAAAAAAAAAAAAAAAATTTCACGCTGCACAAGTCCACAAGAATGCGTATCAAGAGTCGTTCGGATATCATCCAAAGACTCCTTACTCAGTCCATTCTTGATGAACTGTAGTTTATCCTCTCGATTGTTAGACAAATATCCCAAGGAGCGGCAACGCTGGTTACAAGTCCATCTTGCACATTTGTGACAAACTTGTAACCTTTTTGCTCTTCGTTTTTTGGCATAAGAGCTTTTTCCCAACCTGGCATATGGGAAAAAAGATTATCTGAAAACTCACAAGAGAATCGAACCTTGGCTTCAATTAACCATCTTAAATCAGCAGGAATACCCTTACGCATCAACAACCTTAGTCTTTCTGCACGAGCTTTATAAATTTTAAGCAAATCATTTTGAGGAAGAGAGGGAAAATGTTTGTGCAAATTTGAGAGAATGGTATCCCTGTGAAGAAAATGAGAGAGAAGAAAAAAAATGGATGCAAGGTGAGCAACAGTTTTTAGGGAACTGAAAAACCGACTTTAAATGTCACGGAGTACCGTATCCGCCACTTGACCGGGAAAAATCAATCCTTAAAAAGGATCGATTAAAGCAATGGACTCTTCGTTTTGAGCAAAATTTTCAAAGAATGGTTTTAACCGTTGTCCATTAACTTTAAACACATTACCATTCTTTGGGTTATCAATTTCAACTGCTCCATGAGGGAAAACATTTTTAACAATGAAAGGCCCAGTCCAACGAGACCAAAGTTTACCAAGAAACAAATGCAATCTTGAATCATACAAAAGAACTTTTTGTGAAGGTTCAAAAGCTTTTCTAACAATGGATTTGTCATGGAAAACCTTCATTTTTTCTTTGTAGATTTTAGAATTTTCATAAGCCTCATTCCTAATTTCTTCAAGTTCACTCAGTTGGAATTTACGTAATTTGCAAGCATCATTCAAATTTGTGTTGAATGTTTTAATAGCCCAATAAGCTTTATGCTCAATTTCCACAGGCAAGTGACAAGGTTTTCCATAAACTAGTCTATAAGGAGACATTCCCAATGATGTTTTGAAAGCAGTTCGGTAAGCCCAAAGTGCATCATTAAGTCTTAAAGACCAATCTTTACGATTTGGGTTAACCGTTTTTTTTAAGATCTGTTTTATCTCCCTATTAGCTAATTCAACTTGTCCACTTGTTTGTGGGTGATAAGGTGTAGAAAATTTATGGGTTATTCCATATTTCTTCCTTAAAGTTCAAATGGTTTGTTACAAAAATGTGTACCCCCATCACTAATAATGGCTCGAGGAATTCCAAATCTACTTAAGATATTCTCCTTCAAGAATTTGACAACTGTTTGTGATCATTGTTTCGACATGGAATTGCCTCGACCCATTTTGAAACATAGTCTACTGCAACAAGGATGTACACAAAACCATATGACGGTGGAAAGCGTCCCATAAAATCAATACCCCAACAGTCAAAGATTTCAACGATAAGAATGGGATTCAACGGCATCATGTTTCTTTTTGAAATAGATCCCAATTTTTGACAATTTTCACACGTTTTGCAAATTGCATGTGCATCTTTAAATAAGGTGGGCCAATAAAATCCACATTGTAAGATCTTAGCAGCTGTTTTTCTAGATGAAAAATGTCCTCCACATGCTTCAGAATGACAAAAGTTAAGGACACTACTTACCTCATTGTCGGGTATACATCTTCTCATTATTTGGTCTGGACAATATTTGAACAGATATGGGTCCTCCCAGTAAAAATTTTTCACCTCGGTTAAAAATTTTCTTTTGTCTTGAGCATTCCAATGAGGTGGCATTTTCCCTGTCGCAAGAAAATTTACAATATTAGCAAACCAAGGTATAGTAGCAACAGAAAATAAAAACTCATCAGGAAAAGAATCATTGATAGGTGAAGTTTCAATTAATGTCTCTGTCGTTAGTCTTGAAAGATGATCAGCAACGACATTTTCGGCTCCTTTCTTATCCTTTATTGTGATGTTGAATTCTTGGAGCAATAAGATTCACCGTATCAATCTAGGTTTTGCATCCTGTTTAGTCATTAAATATCTCACAGCTGCATGGTCAGTGTAAACAATTGTTGGAGAGACAATTAAATAAGATCAAAATTTGTCCAATGCAAATACTACTGCAAGTAGTTCTTTCTCAGTTGTTGTGTAATTCATTTGTGCATCATTTAAAGTCCTACTTGCATAGTATATTACATACGGCTTATCTTCTTTTCTTTGTCCTAAGACAGCACCAACGGCATAGTCACTTGCATCACACATCAATTCAAAAGGCAAGGACCAATCAGGAGATTGCATAATTGGAGCAGTTGTTAAAAGTCCAATTAGTGTATCAAAGGCATTTTGACATTCTCGAGTCCATTCAAAGGAAGTATCTTTTATTAAGAGGTTACAAAGAGGTTTAGATATAGCACTGAAATTTCTTATGAACCTCTTATAGAATCCAGCATGCCCTAAGAATGAACGGACCTCTTTAACTGTTTTTGGTGGAGGCAAATGGGAAATTAATTCCATTTTTGCTTTGTCCACTTCAATTCCCTTAGAAGACACCACATGGCCTAAGACAATTCCCGAAGTGACCATATAATGGCATTTTTCCCAATTCAAAATAAGACCTTTGTCTACACACCTTTTTAGGACTTTTTCTAAGTTTTCAAGACAATTGTCAAAAGAGTTTCCAAAGACAGTTAAATCATCCATGAAAACTTCTAAACAATGCTCGATCATGTCACTAAAAATGCTTAGCATGCATCTTTGAAAAGTAGCGGGAGCATTACAAAGTCCAAAAGGCATTCTCCTAAATGCAAAAGTGCCAAAGGGGCACGTGAATGTGGTCTTTTCTTGGTCTTCGAGTGCAATGGGAATTTGATAGTAGCCTGAGTATCCATCAAGAAAGCAGTAGTAGGGGTTTCCTGCTACTCTTTCAAGAATTTGGTCAAGGAAGGGTAAGGGAAAATGGTCTTTTCTAGTGACAACATTTAATTTTCTATAATCAATACACATCCTCCAACTAGATGAGACACGAGTTGGCAATAATTCACCCTTTTCATTTTTAACCACTGTGATGCCAGATTTTTTAGGTACTACTTGTGTAGGCTTACCCACTTACTATCAGAAATAGGATAGATAATTCCCACATCAAGTAGTTTAAGAACTTCAGCCCTAATGACCTCTTTCATGTGTGGATTTAATCTCCTTTGAGGTTGTTGAGATGTTTTGGCATTTTCCTCTAAGTGTATTCTATGTGTGCAAATTAAAGGGTTAATGCCTTTTATATCTTTTAAAGTCCACCCAATTGCATTTTTATGCCTTTTAAGCACTTCTATCAACTTACCTTGTTGCTCGCATGTGAGGGATGAAGAAATTACCACCGGATATGTCTGATTCTCCCTAAGATATGCATATTTCAGTCCTTCAGGTAAGGGCTTCAATTCTAACTTAGGAGCTTCCTCTTCCTTGCTTTCATTCATTTGCCCCAATTATTCAAATCTTGATTTTGAGCCTTTTTCCAATACCTGTGCACAATCTAGTAAGGAAACACATATTAGAAAGATCATGTTCTAGTTCCATACTTGATTCTAACGAATTCACTAAACAAGTTTCCACAGGGTCAGAAGAACTCCCTTTTTGGATGTGATCTTCCACAATAGATTCGATCATATTAGCCTCCTCAATTTCATCTTCTTCTTCATGGGGTTGTTTGCACATATTGAAAACATTAAGTTCCAATGTCATGTTCCCCAATGATGCTTCATGACTCCATTCCTGCAATTAATCAAAGCATTAGAGGTAGCTAGAAATGGACGCCCTAGAAAATAAGAGGAATTGAATTGCTTACTTCCACTGGTTGTGTGTCCAAGACAATAAAATCCACTGGGTAAATGAATTTATCGACTTGACCTAACACATCTTCTACTACTCCTCTTGGTACTTTAATTGATCTATCAGCAAGCAAAAGAGTCACAGAAGTCGGTTTTAACTCACCTAGATTAAGTTTTTGAAAAACCGAGTATGGAAGCAAATTCACACTAGCACCAAGATCAAGTAAAGCTTGTTCAATTTTATGGTCTCCAATAACACATGAAATTGTAGGCCAACCTGGATCCTTATATTTCACTGTATTATTATTTTGAAGAATAGCACTTACTTGCTCGGCTAGAAAGGCCTTCTTTTTCACATTCAGTTTTCTTTTAACAGTGCACAAGTCTTTCAAAAATTTTGCATAAGAAGGTACCTGTTTGATCACATCAAGCAAGGGAATGTTGACCTTTACCTGTTTGAAAATTTTAAAGATTTCAGAATTGTGAGTTTGCTTCTTTTGTGTGGCTAATGCTTGAGGAAATGGAGGCACAGATGAGGATATGGTTTTCTCTTCGCTAGGTGTTGGTTTGGCAACCTCTTCCTGCCCTTTAAAGATCGATTCTTCTTCTTTCTCACAAGGGTTAGGAATATGTTTTTCAACAACCTTACCATTGCGAAGGGTCATGACTGACTTAGCTTGGTCAAAATAATGGTTATTTGAACTCCCTACATTTGAGTTAGATTGATCTTTGGGGTTTTGCAATGTTTAAGAAGGAAATTTTCCCTTCTCTTAGATGCTAAATGTAGATGCAAATTTTGCAAGAGTTTCTGATAAATTTGCTAATGTTTGAGCAGTTTGGCTATTGAAAGTCTCTTGCTTTGTAATGAATGAATGCAATGTTTCTTGAAGGTTATTCCTAGGAGGAGGAGCATATGCATGATCATGAGAATTTTGAAAATTTTGTTGTGCTTGAAAAGGGACTTGTGAATATTGTGCATGATTGTCATTTTTCCAGCTAAAATTTGGATGATTTCTCCAACCAGGATTGTAGGTTTGTGAATATGGATTGTGATTTGGCCTTTTGAAATTGTTCAAGGCATTGGCTTCTTCATGGAGACATTCCCTAAAGGCAGGCAAAGTTGGACAATTATCAGTAGAATGGTCATTGTCATCACAAATGTTACAGAGATTTTCTTGAATAGAATTCAATTGACCACTCTTTTTCATTTCTAAAGCCTCGACTTTTCTAACTAGGGATCCATATTTGGCTTGAAGGTCATGGTCTTCCTAAGGTTGTAAATGCCTCTATTGGATGTCGAGGTTTGGGCCTTGCTTGGTACCTCATAGGTGCCAACAGTGTCCCAATTTTGTGCCTTTTCTGCTAAGGAATCTAGGAAGTCAAGTGCTTCCTCAGGGTCTTTTTCTTTAAATTCTCCTCTACACATTAATTCTCCTAGTTGCCTATCTTGAGGTGTTAACCCTTCATAGAAGTGTGCAACTATTCTCCAAGTTTCGAAACCATGGTGAGGACAGGTATTAAGTAGTTCCTTATATCTATCCCAACATTGGTAAAGGGTTTCCCCTTGTTTTTGAGAGAAATCAGAAATTTGTCTTTTAAGAGAATTTGTTCTATGGGTAGGAAAAAAATTTTTCAAAAATTGTTGTTTTATCTCATCCCATGAACTGATGGAATTCGACCTCAAATTTTGTAGCCATGTTCTAGCTTTATCTTTAAAGAAAAAGAAAAAAAACTTTAATCTAATGGTGTTTATGCTACAATTTGGGTCAGTGTAGGAGCTACATACCTCTTCAAAGAGTTTCAAGTGCGAATATGATGTGTTTCTCCATGTCAAGCATGAAAAGTGGGTAGAAGTCAAACAAAACTTGGTTTGAAATTGAAATGGATTGAATCTGGAGGAGAAACTACACAAGATGGTGCACTAGTCCTTACCGGATTCATTTAGTTTCCGAGGGTTCTTCGTTGGTTTTGATCATTTTGTTGCGAACGGTTGTCCCCTTCATCCGTGAATATTTCTTCATGATTGTTGGCCATGTTTTCTAAGGAAGATGATGTTTTTCTAACAAGTCTACCACTAGATTTTTGTGACCAAATTTTCATGCAAGAAAGGGAGAAGAAAAGAGAGCAAAAGATGAACACACAAAAATAAAAAATTTGGATCTAAGATGAGAAAAGAGAACACTTACAATTTTGCACGCCAATTTTTAACCTTCCCCGGCAACGGTGCCAAAAACTTGACACATCCGAAAAAGGATTGTCTCCCAAGTATAGGAGTGTCGAAGTAATAAAACCCGGTGAGTCCGAGGTCGATCCACGAGGAAGGAGATTTTAGCGTTACAAATTATAAGTTAAGCAAATATGATATGAATAATTGAAAGAAATGATAAGATAATATCAATAAATATGTAAGATGGTAGGTGGTATTACCGACCATTTAAATATAAAACAAAAAGCAAGAGGAGGTAAAACCATCCATGGAAATAGGTGGTATAACCACCATAGTAAATTAAATAACAATTTCATAAGGTGGTAGAACCTACCATAGTAAATAAAATAAAAAGTTCATAAACAATAGAATAATTAAAATACAAGAGGAACTAACACAATAATAATGAAAGCTAAGGTTAGGGGATCCGCCCTTGATATTTCGAATAAGGATAATTAGCCCATTTTAGTTATATGAATTTATTTGTTTCATTACCAACATTTATACCACTTCTTGTAAATGGGTTCAAGCATCCAATGTGCCAATCATCATATGTCTACAACAAATCAAGGTTCCTAACTAGATTCGTGTCGGTAAGGAAGCACCATACATCATCTAGAAAGGATCCAAGCATTTGATGTGCCAAGGATTGTCGACAATGGATCAAGACCTCCACTTTACTAGTGGTGTCAAGATTGATTAAGAAATTAAATATAAATCATATTGAATAAACATTATAAGATTAAGATTATTAAGCACATATTAAGGGTTAGAGAATCCTTATTCTCATATCAAGGGTTTCACCTTTCACCTTAGCAAAAGAGAAATTAGAAGAACATTATAATAGAAAGAAAATAAAATGCAAGAAAAAGGAAATTCATTAATAACATAAACACACAAAACACAATACAAGATCCTAGCCAAAGCCAAATGTTCCAGCCAAGGCCAAGATGCCCTAATGGGTCACAAGGCACCTCTATTTATAGATACATCCAGGGGCAAACTTGTCAAATTACAAGGGCATAATTGTCAAATATTAGTTGTAAATATCTTTGACAATTGTGATCATTAGGCACCGACTTTGACCATCAATTTTGACATCGAAATGTTGTGAATTTTAATCACTTGTCTTCATGAAAGTTGTATATATTTCTCTCAGCTTTCTAGAACATATTGATTTGCACAATTTGGATACGTATTTTGAGAGATACGGTCCAAATACTGAGGCCTGATCAGACTGGGCCGAGACTGTAGATGGGTTCACTTCAAACCCAATTTTGGTCCACTAAGAGCCCGAATTTGATGATTCTTGTGAAATGCAATCTTGTAGACAATTAAATCAGCTTTCCAAAACATTAAGAATTGCACCATTCTGATCTATAGATAGAGAGTTATGCCCATTTTACCGAACCTGTAACAAAACCAAAATTAAGAGAAATTAATTCCAAAGATGCAAATGCTACAAATATGCTTAAGTTGAGGAATTTAATGACACTATTATGCAATATGATGAACTAAACTCTTATTAAACATGCATATTTAAGTGTTTCTCACCTGTTTGCCAGTTTATAAGAAAATTGGATGGGAATCAAATCCCCGACTCATAGAAGGCGTTTCAGCCGTTACTGGACGTAAAACCAGAGGAAGATGTGAGCCCCAATCACAACTACTTGTATATTTGAATGTGTGTTGTTGTTGTCGAATTTTATTTCTTTCTTGTTTCGTTTGATCTGATTATCAATGTTGTTTTTGGTGTTGTTGTTGTTTGTTGATTTTGTTTGTTTTAATTTCAAGTTTTCTTTGTGACAAACCATATGACGACCCTATGGCATAAGTACACGTGGGAGACAAGTGTGGAGGTTTTGTCAACCCCCGCCGAAAGTGTATCTCCATTTTCCCTGCTTCACGTGGGAGACAAGTGTGTAGGTTTTGTCAAACCTCGCCGAAAGCATATCTCATTTTTTCAAATCTTGGGGCGATAAATCTGCATCGAGCAACCCCCACCGAAAGTATGTCCCCATGTGTCAAAATTTGAGAGTTTTATGGGTGTATATATACATTCTTCATATTTTCATATGTCATTCCATAACCTGTCTTGCAATTGAAAAGCATAATATCTAACGTGTCTTACACAAGATTAGAGCACTTGTAGAAATGGAGAAAACACCAATTCGGCGATTCCCCAATATATGCGTATTTTGCGGATCGCAATTTGGTAAAGATGGATGAGTTTACCACAGCAGCTCTTGATCTTGGTAGGACATTAGCTGCGAGGGGTATTAATTTGATTTATGGAGGGGGTAGTCTTGGGTTAATGGGGTGTGTGTCAACAGCTGCATCCCTAGGAGGGAGCAAAGTTCTCGGCATTATCCCTAAATCATTAGCTGTACGAGATATCGTAGGCAACACAATCGGGGAAGAGTTACAAGTCTCTAGCATGCATGAGCGTATTGCACATATGGTCATTAAATCTGATGCATTTATAGCTTTGCCCGGTGGTTATGGTACATTAGAGGAGATATTTCAAATCACCTCTTGGGCATAGCTAAACATCCATAAAAAACCCATTGGTTTGTTAAATGTCAATAACTTTTTTGATGGTTTGTTGTCTTTTCTTGATCAAGCTGTAGAAAAAAATTTCATCTCACCGTCAGCGAGGCAAATCCTAGTTACAGCTTCAACGGCAGGGGAGTTAATTGACAAACTACAAGAATTCGTTTATTCGCCTGATCCAACAACAGCTCGGATTGATTGGTTTGGAGAAGGCAATAAGAGGCGTAAACTGGATTTAACCACTCCATCTGTAATCTCTATTTGCTGGTTTGCTTCGTTTTTGTTTGCTTTCTTTTTAGTGTGTTTATTTGAGATTTTTCATGTCGTTTCTTTTGAGCTTTTTCAGGTTATTTCTTTCGTCCCAGGTAATATTTTCTAATCTCGGTTTTTAGAGTGGTGGCTTAAAAAGTTCAAGTTCTCTTGAAACGCATTCTGGATCTCTTCAATCCATAATGGCTGAATAAGGAGGCTAACTTCTAAACTTTTTAGACCCATTCTAACTAACTTGTTTTTGTTTGCTGACTTGTTGAACTTTGTTATTTTATGAGTGAGTTTAGTTTTGCGTAATTTAGAGTTGTTATGTGTTTTTATCTTTATCAGTTTCGATTCAAAAAAAAACAATTGTGGAAAAACCTGAGAATGGCAGAATATGGGGTTTTCTTAACTCTTGAAACGCATTCTCTCTCAATAAATCTGTAGTTTGTTTATTTCATGTTGTTTGAAGTGTCTTGTTTCTTGTTTTGTTCTTTCATAATAAAGGTATATAGGCTGGAAACCTTAAGTCTGCGGGCTACTGGTCCTAAGGATTGTTGAAATATACAATCTTGACTCAGGTGTAACAATGCCACGTACCTCTTCTCTTGCATTTTATGGGCCATGATAAGGCAATGATTGAATTAAGAATAACTCTTGGAAAATGATAAATGATGCATGGATCTGTGTGCTTGAAATGTTTATTGGTTTTCGCTTTGCTTTTGATTCCTTGCGCAACATTGAGCACTGAGCTATTATCACTGAGTTATTTGTTCACTTAGAGAAAGTTTATGTAATTTAAATGTTTCTTCAGATTTCAATGAATTCTAGAACTTGTTTGATGGTCACTCGAGGCGAAATCCTAGACTGTGCAACATTGGGGAAATGATTTAGGCCATCTTTGGACCGTTTGAGCCTTAATAGCCAACCTTGACTGAAATTGATCCCTAGTTACCCCTTTGAGCCTCTGTAAGCCTTTTTCTTTGTTAACTCACTAAAAGATTTCCTAACCTCAAATGAATTTATTCCAAACAGTTTATCCCTTACCTATGAGCATGTAGATCATTCACAATTAAATTCTGAGCTATGTTCTGGTTTCGGAAGTTAGAGGAGGTTGGGATGTGTCATGAGCAATGCAAGTGAGTCCTATTGTGTTTGTAAAAAGAAAAAAAAAGAAAAGAAAAAAATCTGTACTTATCTTCCACGTACTTAAACATTGAGGACAATGTATTGTTTAAGTGTGGGGGAGTGGAATTGCAGTTAAAAAAAGAAAAAAAAAAGGAAAGAAAAAGAGTTCTATACCCTTGGGTGTTCTTAAAAAGTATGAAACAATAAAGTGTGGGGGTGTAGTTTCTTTTGTTTTCTACAAAAAAAAGAAGAAGAAGAGAAGAGAAAAAAAAAAAAGAAGATTGAGTGTTCTAAATAAGTTTGGGGGAGTAACCTGGTGAATTAAAATAAATTTGTGTTATAGGGGTGAGCTCTACATAATCTTGAATGATTTATGTGTTTGTGGGTGATTTGAGCCAAATTATTATCCTTGATCATACCTTCACCCAAGCCAAACGTTACAAGCTTAATAAAGTCCTACTTGATCCTTGGTGTTGTACATGTCTACATTAGTGGAGAGTGACTTGAAAAGCAGGCCTATGGAGTTCATTTATACACACATCTTCACTATTAAATATGATTCATTTTTATGCATAAACTCATCCGGGTTACAAGTGATTAGGTGAGAATGGCTCTACACACACACACTTGAGGAATTGAAGTGAAGCGAAACTAATATTTGAGATAAAATTGTTGATCAAGTGCATTATTTTGAAGTTTTCCTTGGGTTATAATTAAGTACAATCTTTGAGGCCTATTTGCAAGTTGAAGCATTTGTGTGTTTTAATTTTTCTTTGATTCTATTTCGGTTTAGTTTTGTTTCGTATCATTTTAGTTGCTCGAGGACTAGCAAAGTCTAAGTGTGGGGGAATTTGATAGGTGTCTATTTATGTATTACTTTTATATCAATTCGTCCATGTTTCTTTGCTATATTCCTTGGTATTTTTATGTTTTTGTGTGGTTTTGATGTTTGTAGGAGTTTTGGAGCAACTTGCACAAAAATGGAGTAAAACCCTTCATTTTCACCTCTGCTAGTCAGTGATCTTCTCGGATTTAATTGTATTGATATACAATGAACCCGATGACATGTTATATACCGTTGGAAAGCTCTCGAAGTCTATTTTCTGGAGAAATTTACGGTTTATAAATCCATTCAGTGTACCAAAAGTTGTAATCAAAACAGTGTGAGATGTATAGAAATATAATTCCACAAGTCACTGTAGCATGTATAATACGGGGCACTGTAGCAAGTTCACTGTAGCAGAGTATTTAAACACATTTTAGGGTTTTATTTTGATAACTTGAAGAGGGGAGAACGTGGTGGAGGCTGCAGCTCTGGAATTCTTTCATCTCTTGGAGTTCTTGAAGGAGAAAGGAAGCTTGGAAAGAGGAAGAACTACAATCCAAAGAGAATTACATCAAATTTGCTAAGTTTTTCCCTTCCCTTTCATTTTCTGGAATGTCTCCATGTTGTATTGTATTTACCACGTTCTTAAACATGTGTAACTGAATCTGAATTGGTTGAGGGTGATTTCAAAGCCCCTGATATGGTTTTTGTAAGTTGATTGTGCAAGAAATTGTTATCCAATTCTCTAATTGAAGTTGCTTGTATTTTCCCATATCTAATGCTTATGATTGCTTGCTGATTGTATTTGGAATGGCCAACTGAATATAATCTGGTTATTGTCTATTGCTAGACTAGAAATCTTGATCCGTAATTGTCTTGAATTTCTAATCATTAGTAGCAAAATTGTGATCAGAGATTGCAATTGGAGAATATAACCTAAGTTAAATAATCCGAGCTTGTGTGTTTATTGCTTAGATCAACCTATCTTTCTTATCATAATGCATCCATTGAATTAAACTTAGAGAGCTTGTTCTAGGTTGTTTAATGGATAGAGATTAAATAAAGAGCTTGTTTTATTTAACAACAAAGTAAGGAAAGATTGGGATAACAGAGCTTGTTGTTATCTACGGTTGATAATTTCAATGGTGTAATTGGATGACAATTCTATGATTTATTCGCAAATCCATATCTTGTGGTAGAGAATGATCCCTTAGCCAAATTTCTGTCATTGATTAATTCTCACTTCAATTAAGTTTGCATTGTATTATTCTTTATTTGCATTAATATTTCATCTAGTTAATCAATCAACAAAACCCCCCATTTATTCTGTTTTCGCTTTCGAATAACAAATTTAATTAGAATCAATCCTCGTGGGAACGATATCTTACTCATCACTTTATTACTTGTGCGACTAGTATACTTGCTAGTTTCGAACGCATCATTAAATCACATATATATCACATTTTTATAAAAGTTTGACAAGTATATGAAAATGTAATTTTTTTTTCTTTTCCCTCTCAAATTTTCCTCTTTCTTTTCATTTTTTCTTTCAAATATGTGAATATAATATTTAAAATTTCAGTAAATTTATCTAAATATAATTAAACAATATAATTTTATTTCAATCTAAAATTAAAAATAATTTTTAAAAATCTTTAAATTAAAGATAACATTATTATATGTATGAAAAGAATAAATTTTTAAATATTAAATTTTAGAAAAATGAATTTTTAAATGTGAAAATATTATGAAATAAATAAAATTATTTTTTAATTTCAAAGTGATGAAAATCACATTATTTAATTGCTTTGACCAAAATTAAGCAATTAAAAATATCAAAAAAATTATTTTGCAATAATACAACATTTTAAACATGCAAAAAATTATTATAATTTATTTTAAAATTTAAATTAAAACATTTAGTGCTCTAAAAATTATAAAAAATTAGTCTAATGGTGTAAATGAAAAAGTTTAAAATATAGGGACTGAATAAGGGGATGATTTTGATAATTTTTAATAGATATGGATTTCCTAGAATTTCATAATACTATATAAAGAAAATGAAATAACCCTAGCCGCTTCTTATTCTTCTCGCCTATCTCCTTATCCTTCTCATCACTCCAAAACCTACATCACATTGGTTTTGGACGACTTTGCTTTGTGTTGTTGGTGGCAGGCTCATGAAGCTAAGTAAAAGCATAGACTTGAAAACTGGTAAGGGCAAGGTCACTACACTCGTGAAAGTGGTTAGATGAATAGCGTTTAGTGAAGGAAAATGAATCAGGAAACAGGGAGGAAGAAATCCGTCAGGAAGACCAAGTAAAAAATGGATTATCAACACTAAACAACAAGTCAAACTTTCCTCTCTTTCATTTATTATTATTATTAACTCCCCCTTTATTTTATTTGATTTCTTTTTTCTCATATCAAACCGCGTATGAATAGTCACTTTCTTCCTTCCTTTTTTCCTTTTTTTGATTCAAAGTCTTTTAACATCGATTCCAATCAATTGAGTGGAAGATATTAGATACATACCATACATACATGTCTTCTCTCTTCACGTTGCCAATTTTCTTTCTTTGCTGTTTTTACCATTTCTTACATAAATAACTACATTCATTTCATTTCTCTCTACTCACGTACCGAAAAAGCCTTTTCTGAAGTTTCTGTTTCTGGGTTTATCTTTCCTTCCATTGAAATAAAAATTTCTGCTTTCTTCTTATTTGTTTACTCTCAGATTGACTTGATTGAACTCGTTTTCTTTTGCTTCAGAACAAGTAATAGTAGTTGTTGTAGCTGTAGTAGCAGCAGTGCTTTTGCTTGATTGTTCTTCAATTTCATGGAATCTTCAACGTCAATTTCTGCTTCTGTTGATTTCGCTTTGATGCTGATTGACTTGAGTTCATTCTAGAAAGCATTTCTACCACAATGCTATAAATTCGATTTTATTAGTTGTGACAGTTTTCTGATTTTATTGGTTGTTTATGTTTTCAGTTGATAGATTGCTGAGGAGTTGTTGGTTTGGTGAAATGGATAATATACAAATAGAAGAAAGGAAGATAATAGATGGATGAGAGAGGAGGCTCATTTGTAGCTGTTAGGAGAATTTCTCAAGGTCTTGACCGCGGCAATACCTGCCATTCAACTTCAGGTACCACTACAAGAAAAAAACAAATATTTGACTATTTTTAGCCGTCAAATATGATCATATTTGATGGTTATTGCATGTCAATATATGTCACCGTCAAATATGATAATAGTTGACAGTTGGTCAAACAGTCAAATATTCACTGTAACATATTTGACTCTTACAAAGTAGTCAAGTTTATATACAATTAGAATTCAAACTTTGGCATTATTTGACGGTTTCTGGAAGAAATATTTGACAAAAACCGTCAAATATGACAAAATTAATGGTCAAAATTTTTAAATTATTGTTAATAATATTTCACAGTAACAGTCAAATATGATGAACCTAACAGTCGAATTTTTTCCATATTTGATTGCGTTTAACCATCAAGTATGTGAGCATAAAATAATATTTGACTCTTTTTTGACAGACAAATATTATTATAAAATTGTATTTTTAATACTTGTCCGTTTTGTTACCGTCAAATATGACAGAATTTTGGCTCATATTTGACTGGTTATTAATACTTGTCCGTTTGGATACTGTCAAGTATGACAAAATTTTTGACTCATATTTGACTGTTTGTTAATACTTGTCCGTTTGGATACTGTCAAGTATGACAGAATTTTTGGCTCATATTTGACTGTTTATTATCAAGTTTTTTAGAATAGTATTTTTCCTAATTATCATATTTGAATGTTTTGGACCGTCAAGTATGAATATATATATATATATATATATTAAAAAATTATTTATATTATATAGTCTTTCTTGAAAACATAATAATTTTATAAAACTTCAAAATAAATAAAAATTTATGTTTAAGATCATGTATACATAAAAGAAAAGCTTAAACATAATACAAATAAAATTTTAAGAATATATGGGACGTTATATGGAATGTAGCACTTGAAAACAGCCTATTATCAAACTTTAATTGCTTCTTACAGTTGAGAAAAGATATTGACATGCAAGGCCTTCTTAGCCCTTGGATTTTTTCTAATTTCATTGTCATAGCAGCCCCTGAAAAATGGTTGAATGCATGCCTACCAGTTCTATTAAAAGTATGTGTAATCGTTCCAATGCATGCCTACCAGTTCTGTTACCTATTATATTAGCAAGAATGCAACATATCAAGATTATTTTGTTGATATTCTGCATATATTAGAACAATAACTAGCTCAAACATTGCAACAGCAATAGCAAAAACTCTAGGGCTCAAACATAATTTAGCAGTCAATATGCCATTCTAACTGGCAATCAAACAGAGCATATCAATACACATGAGATGCCAATTGATCATGATTCACATATTTATTACAAACAATATCGATCATGATTGATCCTTACCATATAAATGTCAAAGCAAAATGTGAACTTCACATGGCAAGAGTACAAGAAGGCCAGAAAGAATACGCCACTATGCAGAACAACACCTCTTAACCTTGGCAATTTTTATGCCAAGTGCAGTGTTGGCCCACTGCCAACTGACTATCCTTATAGAATTAAGTTTGAAGACACTGATAAACTACCTCTATATCAGTAAACGTATTAGATTCACTTGGCTGTACATTACAAATACACAAAATGAATTAACTACTTATATAGCAACCAATACGATAAAACTGTGAGAAGATGATCTAACATATAAACGAAGTTATCAATAAAAAATAGCATGAATCTGACTAGAGAATTTAATAATGTATCTGCCAAATTTAAGATATATTCCTTTCAGAATCTAGATAATTCATGTGTGTACTTCATAAACATGAAAAGCCAATACACAGTAGAATCATCAAAATGCTTCGCACAAATTTAAAAATCATGCATGAATCTCGAATTCAAACTGCCATTTCAGAAGGCAAAAATAGGTCTCATTTTGGTTTCTGTTTTAAAGATCAATCCCAAAATAATGACCCATTTCTCAAACAAGCAGCCAAAATTTTAAAAGATTTTAGATACTGTTCTACAAAGTGCCAAAATCTGAAATTGCTATTATGATATCAAACATCATACAATAATTCAGTTAAGCAAGGGTAACACATTCTTTTCTTGATATTACTATATGATAATTACAAATAAATAAGTAAATTTATTGAAAGAATAAAGCTTCATAGTAAGGCAACAGTAAGAAGAAAACAATGAGGATCAAGATAAATGATGACAAATTAAATGGATTTGGATTCCCAAATAGTTTTGTTCACTTTCATTAAAAATAAATGTGATTAGACTTCTTAACATATGGCACCTTCATACTTTATTTCTTTTCCAATTAACTAAACAAGAAAAAGGCATACCCATTTTCCCTGACAGAACGCCTTAAAGCAGCTCTTGCTTCTCCTGGTTTTCCCTCCTTTTTCTTCTTCATCTCTCGAACCTAATGTAGAAAATAAGGAAGAAGGACAATCAGAAACACAACACAACACACAAGGAACACAACATGATGGTTTATACTGACCTTCCATTTAAACCTATCATCCAACATGCTTTTCTGAGCATCTGTTAGCTTGCCAACATATCTCCATATGTCATCACCTGGAAAGGAAAATAAACAACAGTGATAAACAATAGCCAAGTACAAAGATAAGTTAAAAAGGAATATACTTATAAACATAGAAGAGAACACTCGCAATTCAAAAGTAAACTCCAAATGCAGACCATATATTAGAAGAATAAAAGCCAACAGAATGAAGAATAGAAAAAGGGTCCCTTTTTTTTTTACTTTTATAGGAAACAAAAGATGTGTATTATTCTAGAAGAAAAGATACAAAAGTGGACCAGATGTCAAATATATTTGTTTAAAAAATCAAAATAAAATGAATTGGGGGTATAAAAAGCTGCATAAAAATGCATGCCTGTACTCTTGGCGTCTTTGAAAAACTAAACTATATAACACAGGCCTGTAACCTAGATTATGGCAGCTATGTAACTTCATGATATGACACACCTAAAATCTTGTAACTAGTAGCCAGTGTATTGAGGGCAGCTTTTCTTATTTCACCATCATGTTATGCTGTCAAGCTAGCAACAACTTGCAAAGATTTTAATTGTCCACTAATTTGCAAAAGGAGAATAGATGTAAGCTTCCAGAAGACATTCAAAAGTGTAAAACAAAATAAATCGCTCTTTAAACACCTCAACCCCATGATGGTCAATCAAGAATCCAACAAGGTCAACACATTCTATCTGAGTACGGTTGTTTTTAGAACACAAGCCCTCCAAAATAAAGGGGAGTGTTTTCGGTGCAGAATAATATTGGACAATTTGTTTTGTCAGTTCCTGCAATTTTTCTCGCACTTTCTCAATGTTGTGCCCAAACTGCAACAGAAGAATACAAAAATCAGTATAAGAGGTCAAATGAGAAATATTGAAATCCACCCAAGCAACTTTTCTATCAAACACGGGAGAAATACGGTTGCTTCTGATTCAGTCAAAGCATAGGCTTCATCCCTTAATGCATCAAAAAGTTCAAGAAGAAATTCCAGCACCTATTTATTCCAACAAAAGATTAAAGTCACCATATCTTGTAAAGCACATATTTTTTAGAATCCAAAAAGCCCAAAAACATTAACAAATAAAACTAACGACTGAAGATAGAAACCAAGTGTACCTTCAACAAACAGTGTTAGATTTACAGAACTGTAAAACAAACCACCTCAAAAGTATATCCAAAACTTGAATAAGTTCCTTCTGTATAGATGGAAGAGCCTGTAATTAAAAATTATCATCTCAAGTAAGATGGCATATTGACAAATTTGAGATAACCCAAGAACAGATTCTGACAACATCACCTTTTGTAGCATCTCAAGCCCATCAACCTGCTTCTTGAAATCTATAAGCAAATTTTTTGCTTCGGATAGCAAAAAATGTCCCTGTTGACTGCATTGAATATATAAGAAAGCAAGAAAGCAATTGTTCAAAAAGCAGATTTCTCCACAACTCTTATAAACTATCAAGGAAACAATCAGATTATATTTTAGATCGTAGCATTGAAGATATATAATTTATTTGAATTCTATCCACGGCTTAAAGTGGGTCAAAATTTTAAAACAGATAAAAATATAAATTTAATGTCAAATTTCAAAATCCTTTAAAATAGGAATTGCACCTCCATAGATGTAACAAGTGCTGCTCCTATCATCCCAAACACATGGCTTGCTCTGAATATGGGAGTACCCACTGAAAAGGGTACGGAATCTTAATCCTAGATTAGAAATAATATCAACTAATGTGTCACAAGAAAGATGACATTTTTTCAGGGAAATTCCAATTCAAATAACAAAAGGAAAAGAAAAACCATCTGGACAACACCAAGGAGCAGATGACATAAGGAAAGAACGATATGTCCGACAACTCTGTTTCGTCTGCACTGGAACATTGTTGTAAGCACCAGCAACTGTGAGGATAGCAGTAAAAGCCCAAACAATTGAAATGCAGAAAAGCAAAGCAAACCTCTCAACTATAAAATAGGCCTGCCGATGTTTACGTTTCAAATACTGCACCAAGCATAAGGCTTTTTTACATTTATAAAGAACATTAATATAATAGTAGTAATGGTGAGAATTGGAAGCCATTGTATCAACTGTTGGCAAACCACTAGTGGAATTAGCATAGGCAAGCCAATTTCCACACAATTTCCTAGCTGTTATAGAGCATGCAATGTAAAATAATAATCTTCATTAGCAATAAATTTTTAGAGCCACCAGATCTAAGAAGGCCACAGTGAAGGAATTACCAATGGGAAGCCCCTCAAGAAAAGACCAAGACCGACCACGCAAACCACTGGTATAATGGTAATGGAACTAAAGAATCTGGAGGCAGCAAAAGGAAAGATGGTCAAGTATATTTATAACCGATTAATTCAATGTAGCAGTTAGGGTAATGACAAAAGTAACTATGTCACTAGAAGCACCAAATATATAGTTTATTCATATATATGTCAAGAGATAATAATTACATCCACTGCTAGTCAATTTATCCACATTTAATTTGAGCAAAAAGAAAACATGTAAAGATAGAGTTATTTTGAAGCAGGAAAAATTATTATTTCTACAACTTTATAAAGCCCAACCTATACAATTGCAGCTGTCACAGTGTCCAGAAGAGTGTTGCTAGTGTAACTATTTGATTGCAATCTAATACGTCTAGGTTCAATGTCCACAGAACTATTTGACCAAAATGCTAAGGTTGAAGAATCAGCCAACTGCACAAGGAAAAACACCCATCTTGATATTAATATAGGATGTGTGTGACATGGAAATGAAATTGAAAAAAACGGAATCAACCAACTTGCTTCACATCTTGCAATATTCTCCAAAGGATATATTCTTAAGGTTCGACTAGTATTGGGATCAAGCATACGAATTCCATCCAAGCCGATCTGCGAAAGAAAATTCAATTCAATTATGAGTTTGAAACAAAACAGATAAAATGATTTGAGGTCGAGCTACTATGCCATAGCAGCTTTATGAAAAATCGAATACAAACAGATGAAGTCTAACATGAAAATATATCAATGATAAGAAATGCTGGTGAAACATTTCTATAGAAGCATATATAGGCTAAACTATGAAACTGGTATACATTTAGCATACAATTTTGCTAGTGTATTCTTGATTGCAATTATAACAATTCAGATGACTATCACCCAAAAAAAAAAAGAATAATAATAGTAATAATAATAACAATAAGAATAATATATATATATATAATTAACAAAGAATAATATTCATTACTGAATGAAATTATAATTATACTAGATAGTGTTATATCATCATAATAACTTGAACCAAAAACAATGCCAGAGCTAAACGCAATGAATTCTCACACTGCCACTGCCACTAAAGCATATCGGTGATCAACAAACCAACATAGCAAACAAAATAAATAATAGTAATGACAATAAGAAAAAAAAATTAGCAACCAATAATCTTAATCAAATCAAGTTACCCTTCTCAAAGCAAAACAAACCAATGTGACACAAATCAAATCTGGATACCTGGCAAAGCACATCCATGGTACTCTGGCCCCTACTTTCAGCCAACAACTTCACCCTAAACTTCTGGACCCCACTCTTCACATCCTGCTACGTCTCCACCTTCGGTACTGCTCTCACAATCTTACTCGAAGAATCGGAGACCATTGATGATTGTGTGTCCTTCCCAGATGGCAAAGTAATCGAACGTCCATAATCATCAAACAAAGTTGATGATGATGACTTTGGGGTCGTGCCACGCACCCTATACGGCTCCACCTTACTGCCATTATAAGCATACACACCATCCCACACAAATCATCTCGACCCACATCGTACTGCGAGTAATTATTACTCTCTAATCGCTTTCCATAAAGATCGGAGCCCAAATCGAAATGGCTTTGGCTAAAAGCTTCGTATTTATCGTCGAAGTAGGCATCGCTGTTATCGAATTTCATCGAATTTGAATTCTCATACAGGCTGTCATACACTGGTGGGACAGACGATCCCACTTGGCTGAACGGCGTGGAATACATCGACGAGTAAGATGAATTAGGACTAGGATTGGGCGGGGCATAACTGGGGGCCGTCTGATGCTGATCGAATGGCGGGTAATACGGCAGCTACTATTGTTGTTGTTGTTGTGTGGCCGACGACGATTGGTAGGGAACATAGGAATCGTAAGGAGGGAACTGAGCCGGTTATTGTAGAGGAATTGGATTAAATGAAGAGAGTAAATTAGGGCTCGATGGAGCAACAGGTGGTAGAGCTATTGTCGATGGAGTTGTTGCGTAGGAAGAAGCTATAGGAGGGAGAGGATCGTGATTTTGAGAATAAAGAGGGTAATTTTGGGAATAAACAGAGTAATCTGAGGGAGCATAACTGGTGGCAAACGGAGGTGCTGATGCGTAAGAACTTGAATGAAGATCCGGCGTCGGATTGGGATTGGTAACGGGATTGGGATTAAGGTTAGGGTTTTGAAGGTGAGGGAATTGGTGATAGTAAGAGGTGTTGTAATCTCCTTGTTACATATTGGATTCTCTCCCTCAGTTGAATTAAAATTCAAAAAATAAAAAGTAACAAAATAACTGATTTTATTGAGTTGTATTAGTGTATTGAGAACGATGAATGCAGAGTGATGAGTGATGGGAGGGAAAAGCATCGATCAATGAAAACTAAGAATAGTGAAAGAGGAAAAGAAAGCAGCTAGGGAAAAATTAGAAAAGGGAAGCTAAAAAAGATGGAGGGATATGGGGAATATATATAAAGTGGCATTTACGTAAATAAAATAAATGTCAGTAGTGTCAAATAAATCAAAAACGCGGGTTGACTTTTTATAACATCATCATTTTTTACTCTTTTTTAAAAAACTCTCAAATATGTTAAAGCTAATGTGTCAAATATTAGAAAATTTCTTGTAGGTACCTCGCTCTCTCTTTGACTTTTTGCATTTCTCACCTCACTATCATTTACCTCTTGTTTGCAAATATTTGGATATGGAGCTTAACTCATTTATGCTTAGCTTTGACTGTCACCGGAATTCTCACTAACTTCATGTTTACGGAGATTCAATTATGCTGTGGTGCATTGTAAATACAATTTCTACTTTGAGTTGAGTTTTACTTTTTTTGTTTTGGGTACACTTACTGTGCTATCATTATCTTGCTACATAATATAATTATATTTTTGTAGAGCATAAAATTTTACAGCTACTGTGAATATGTTTTTGATAACAAGGAAGTCATGCAACATTTGGTTTTTGTTGAACTCGAATTGAGTACTTGTTACTTCCTGTGATTTGCTTTTATTGCTGACTTGAACGTCTCAACTATGCTTAGTTACATGTTTACTGAATATAGTTATTGTATCAGGTTAAGTTGTTTGGTGATCTTGAAACATGTGCTTGAAAATTGAGCATGCTTATGAAACCGTGTACCTTTTCGTTTTTTGGATTCAAGTTAGAAATATTGATTTGTTGTTTTTATCTTACTACAAAGTATTGTTTCCCTTGTCCAAAAATAAGACTGAAAACTTCTTTTATTCTCTCTGGCACTTGTCTATTGATGTGTTGTTCTTTAACTTAATGTGAGGTAAAATGAATTTAGTTGGTTCAAGTTCAAGCATTAGCGATTTTAACCAATTTATAGTTAGTTAAGTTGGAGAAACGTTAGTACATAGGAAGATTTCATCATTATGGCTCTGCTTTGTTGACTTTCATTGACTATTTGGATGTGATTTTGGAGTATTCCTTTTGAAAATCATGTTTCCTTTTTGTTTGCCTTTCTATCTTTCCTAAAAAAGTTTTGCACCTTACTCTACAATTGATGTCCTGTCAGTTCTAAAAAGGCAAACAAACTTGTATTTTCAACTTATGTTGGGTCCTATCTTACGAGGGGTTGGGAGTTAGAGTTACCTTTATGATTAAGTAGATGTATTCATGCAATAATTGGTGGAGACACCATTAGGGATTTCACATCTTCTAACCAGGTACTTTTTTCTCAACTTTTAGTGCCGTCACTTATCCAATGATTAGGTCACTTCTACTTTTTGCATTTGATTTTCATGTTTATTTATATATTGTGGCGAGTGGAATCATGATCTAAGGATACATCATGTTTGACCTATTACTTTTTCATGTTGATAGAACCAAAAAGAGGACTTTGAATTAGAACTCACTTACTGGCTTTAAAATTTTAAAGTTGCAGTCCTGGCACTTGTCGATTTTCTTAGTAGCTGGACTTTTACGCCTGCCTTATAACTTAAAATGAGAGTTCTGCATCTTCTTCTCCTTGTGAATATATTGATTTAAAGGTTCTATCTCATTGATTGCCCATCTCCATTATTCTTGAATGATTTCGGTCATCATACCCTATAGATTTCAAGTCAAATTAACTTTGTCAAGAATTCCTGCCATCTTTATCTTTTATAGATGGAATATCTATCTCCAAATAACTTTAATTTTTAGGAATATCATTAACTGTGAATTTTCTGTTGTTTTATTGATCACTTAGTTTGTTATAATCAATAGCATTACCATTTTCTTTTTGGTGGTTATTACGATCGATAGATAATCGTTCGATCTTTTCTTTTCTCTATACTTTTGTTTGATATTTCTCCCATATTTAGTCTTGGATTGCATTTATTGGAGAGAAGCTGGATGCTACACTTGCAAAATATTCAAATACAGTTGCTTTGGTGACGGAAGATGGCATTTGAGGTGATCATACTAAATTTGGTGACATCATGGGAAACAACATTTGGTCAAAAACCGTCAAGTATAGTCAGGTGCATATTTGGCAGATTGATTGACCGCCAAATATAGTCAAATTGATTATATTTGACGATGCCATTGGTGGCGCTTTCAAGACCGCCAAATATGATCATATTTGATGGCCAAAAACCCCCAAATATGATCATTTTTCTTGTAGTGACATCAAACTCCCAACAGTAGCTGCATAAGGAATTTTGGCCTTCTCCTCTTTCTCAATATCTGGAGCAAGAGACTATGTCGATGAAAGTTTAAAGTAAGCTGTCAAAGGAGTCTGCACCTTCTTTGCACTAGCCATTTTGAACTTCTCAAGCATCTTGAGAGTGTAGTCACCTTGAGATAGAAATAACAAGCCTCTATCTCTATCTTTACTTATCTTCATCCCCAAGATCGTCGTAGCATAACCCAAATCTTTCATCTCAAATTCCTTGTTTAGCGGTGATTTTAGTTTGTGAATTTCTTCCATATTTGTTGATGCAATCAACATGTCATCAACATAAAATAATAAGAAAATCCTAACTCCATTTTGCAACCACTTGACGTATATGCAACTATCATATTTACTTCTAGCATAACGATGTTTGATCTTGAAATCATTAAACTTTAAATACCATTGCCTTGGTGACTACTTGAGGCTGTACAAGAATTTCTTCAACAAACACACCTTGTCTTTACTTCCTACTTTCACAAAACCCTCCGGTTGTGCCATCACAATCCTTTCCTCTAAATTACCACGAAGGAATGTGGTTTTGACATCAATTTGCTTTAACTCCATAACAAGCTGGTTTACTAGAGCCAATAGTACTATAATCGATGTGTGTTTTACAACTGGAGAGAAAACATTATTGAAATCAATGCCCTCCTTTTGCGTAAATCCTTTCGCCACCAGCTTGACCTTGTACCTAGGCTTTCGTTCCCGACAATCATCCTCTTTCAATTAGGAAACCCATTTGCAACCTACTACCTTCTGATTAATAATGTTATCAACCAAAATTGATGTACAATTCTTATTCAAAGAATACATTTCTTCCATCATTACCTACTACCAATGTTTCCTATATCTACAAGCTATCGCTTCCTTATAGCCTCTAGGCTCATTACCATCAATCTCTTTCGATATTGACAATGCAAAAGCTATAAGATCAGCATATCCATTCCTTACCAGCAGTGCCACTGTCTTTCTAGCACGATCTCTTTCTAGTTGATAGTTTCTCAAGTCATTAGACTCATTAATGACTTCTCAATGTCATCATGTTCATCTGTTTTGCCTGCCCTTTCCTTTCAAGAATCTTAGGCCTCATAGAGCTCCACCTCATTCCTAACACTATCTGCATCCGTAGCACCATCACTAGGTATCGATTGAGGTTTTGAACAGCCCCCAAAATAGAATTCCAATTCTCTAAAGGTGCCATCTCTGCTTATGAAATATTTTGAAACATTCAACTTTTGCCACCATAATCTGTACCTCTTAAGACCTTCTGGATAGCCAACAAACCTACATTTCCTTGCCCTTGGCTCTAGCTTATCTTCTTTGATATATGCGTACATCAAACAAGCAAACACCCTCAAATGACTATAGCTCGAAGCGAACCTGTACACACTTCTTTGGGTGTCTTGAAGCAAATAGCTGCTGACGGACACCTATTAATCAAATATAGTGCTGTGTTGACTGCTTCTCCCTAACATTTCTTGGGTAACCTAACATTCAACAACATGCATATTGCCCTCTCAAGAAGCGCTCTATTCATCCTTTCAGCCAAGTATTTTTGCTAAGGTGTACCAGGTACCATTTTGTGCCTCACCACTCCCTTATTGTTACAAAAGCGATTGAACTCTTTATTCAAAAACTCCAAACCATTCTCAGTTTTAAGTTTCTGAGCTTTCTACACGTTTGGACTTCAACCAGCTTTTTCCAATCCTTAAATTTTTGGAGTGCCTCGTCCTTAGTCTTTAAGATGTACACCCACACCTTTTTTTAGCAGTCATCAATAATAGACATGAAGTATTTACCTCCACCTAAAGTTGTATGTTTAGATGGATTCCATATATCTAAATGGACATAACTGAGAGTTTCCTTTGTTGTATAATATTAGGAAGCAAATTTTACCCGAGTCGATTTGCCAAGAACGCAATGCTCACAAAACTCCAATTTTTCTAACTTATCACTGCACAATAGTACCTGCTTCTGCAACTCTTGAAGCCCCCTTTCACTCACATGACCAAGCCTATTATGCCACAAGAAAGCTTTATCATCCATACTCGATACCAAGCCAGCTTCTTGAATTATAATGCTGCCTTAGAGAATATACGAACCGTTTTCCCTCACACTTTTCATTACCACCAAGGATCCTCTTGCAACTTTCAAGGTGTCATTCTCCCTTTTGTAACTGCAACCATTGGGATCCAATGTACTGAATGAAATCAAATTCTGCTTCAACCTTGGAATATGCCTCACAGCCGTCAAAACTTTTTCCATGCCATCATGAGTTTTTATTCGAACTGTCTCTATACCCAACACGCTACAAGCTTTGTTGTCACCCAACAAAACTTTATGATCGTCAATCTTCTCATAAGACTCAAACTAGCTTCTATTTGGCATCGTGTGGAACGAACAATTAGAATCCAAAACCCATTGCTTCTCTGAGCTTTTCGTAGTCAAGACTAGCACATCCAGACTCTCATATCCATCATCTACAATTGCAGCATCACCTTTTTTGGTTTTTTACCTTTGTCATTCTTTTTCTTTTTGAGACAAAGCCTCATAATACACCCCTCTTCGTGACAGTAGAAGCATTTTATAGCTTTCTTCCTTTTGACTTTGACCTTGAGTGTGACTTGCCTTTGTAATCACGTTCGTCACTCCTACCTCTAGCATGCCCCCTTCACCTGAGTATTAACCCAACTCATTCGTCCTGTGGAGATCTTTCAAATTCAATGCACCAATCATATCATCAAGTGACAATGTCTCCCTACTATGCTTCAAAATATCTATAAACATCTCATATGATTTTGGAAGAGAATGTAACAGCACCAAAGCTTTATCCTCATCATCATATTCTATTTGTATATTTTCTAGGTCTAGCCACAGTTTGTTAAGTTCATCAATGTGCGCTTGTAACTTCTTATCCTCAGTCATTTTCAAAGTAAGGAATTTTGCCTTTAAATACAACCTACTCGATAGATTTTTTGTCATACAAAGGCTTTTAAGCTTTAACCGTACCTCAGCCATAGTTTTCATTTGAGAGACTTAACTCAACACCTTATCACTCAAACAGAGAATTATTGAATTAGCGTATTGTAGGCCCTCTTCATGATATCGCTTCTCTTTTCAGTGCTGTATTTTTTCAGCATCTTGCTTTCGCCTCCAAGAGCTTTATCCAATCCTAGTTTGCCTAACAAGGCCAACATCTTCATCCTTAAAATAGAAAAGTCACCGCTGCCATCAAACTTCTCAATCTCGTACTTGCTAATTGATGCATCCATCACAGGAATTTCTTCAAACACCTCTCATATTGTGCAGCTATGAGTCAAGACTTTTATCGAACACTTGTTATACTAAGAACTTCTAGCCACCAAAGACCCCGAATAGTCGTAACCTGGCTCTAATACCAATTTATTATGAAGAAGAGCGGCACACACACTCATAAGTAGCTTATTGCAAAATTAATCTAGGAGATTAAGCACACACTCAAGCAAAGTAAAACAAAAAAAATACAAAAAACACGAGGCTTTATACTGGTTCAGACCACAATATGTGATCCTACGTCCAATTACTGGTGATGATCAATCCACTATGATAAAGAAAAGAGATACAAGAGTGTTACGAAGACAACTAGAAGAAATTTAGCCTTTCACACATCAAGAAGGCCTCCAATCTCTCTAAACCTTAACCCTCTTTATTTTCTCTCTTTTCGGCTCTCCCAGAACTCTCTTTTACACTGAAAAACACATCCCCTTTTTATAGTCCAAGACTTATAGGTCGTTTACTTATGTAATAAGAAATTCTATTTTAACTAGGAAATAGTACCATGCTCCTACACAATATTAGTCGAACACCTGTGCGAACTCTCTGCCAAAAAATCCGCAAACCTAGAATCTGCGCTGTTGCGCCAATGATCCTACGTTAAAGACATCAAACAGTCGTAACCTAACTCTGATACCAATTTGTTGTGAAGAAAGGCGACACACGCACTCATAAATAGCTTATTGCAAAATTAATCTAGGAGATTAAGCACACACCCAAGCAAAGTGAAACAAAGAAAAACACAAAAAAATATAAGGATTTATACTATTTCATACCACAATATGTGATCCTACATCCAGTTGCTGGTGATGATCAATTCACTATAGTAAAAACAAAGAGATACAAAAGTGTTACAACTAGAAGAAATTTAGTCTCTCCCACATCAAGAAGGCTTCCAATCTCTCTGAACCCCAATCCTCTTATTTTATCTCTTTTTAGCTCTCCCGGAACTCTCTTTTACACTAAAAAACACATCCCTTTTTTATAGTCCAAGGCTTATAGGCCGTTTACTTGTGTAGCAAGAAATATTTTTTTAACTAGGAAATAGTACCGCGCTCCTGCGCAACATTACTTGTGCACCTGCTCGAACTCTCTGCCCAGAAAATCTGCAAACCTAGAATTCGTGCTGCTGTGCCAACTTTCTATTTTCGCATGTTTGATATTGCATCTCATGCGAATTTTGGCACGCCTACGCACTTCCAGCTGTGCTCTAGCGCCATTTTTTTGCTTGTATTACACAAGTTAAGCCACATACTTCACACAATCAATCAATTGAAATAAAACTTACCGTTTCTTTTGCGTATTAGAGGCCAATGATATATAAACAAAAGCATTGCTAGGTGAATTTCTTTTCATATATATGATATATCGACTGATTGATGTTAATAAGTGATCGTTTAGAATATGTACAGTAACTGAGAAATTTTAAAATTTACAACCATGTATTGCATAGAATGTGAGGTGTCAAGGATAGTGTAAAATAATTTACCTACCTTGAGGTGTTCAAATATTATTCTCCCTCTCTCATCTTTATCTCTTTCGTGATAAATTCAAAACTCCAATCAAAAGCTAGCTAGACTCTTGATTTGCTTAACCTATATATATATATCATTTCAAGAAATGCTATTTAGCAAGTTTTTTTTTTTTTTTTGCAGTGTCTTTTTTTTTGGTAGTGTCTTTCACTTGTGATTTTTTTTCCCTCAATTATACTATCATTCCTAAATAATTATTCTAAAGTTTAATCTCAAGTGCTGCATCAAATGAAACTTATTTTATATATATGATACATGACATGATAATGTTACATTACTTAACACATCATTTAGAAAGAAATTTGAGATAATTACTTAAAAGTAGTATTATTACTTTATATATTAATTTTATTGAATTGTTATATTGTTGGCCTTTTTTTTCTTTAATATCATCAATTCGATGAATGAAACTGTTGATATATATCATTTTTAGTTATTTAAGATGTTGTTTTTGTGTTTACCCAATTGAACACCGATAATAAAACCTATGCTCTTGCAGCGTGCCCCCTTTTAGCAATACAATACGGCTTTCGTATTAAGCAAAGCAACAGAGTTATATTTAAAAAAAAAAAGTACACAAAGATACACTACAAGAAAATCATACTTTAGCTACCAATAAAATTGGTCGCCAAAGACAAAACGTGGTCGCAGAAAGATTTCGCGACGAAAATAATGTTGGTCGCTAAATGGTCGCGCTAGGCTCGTGGCAAAAGATCATTGCGACGAAATCCGTATGTCGTCGCCAACCATAACTTAGCGACTAATATTGGTCGCTATAGGTGAAGATTTAGCCACCACAAGTGGTCGCTAAATGCTGCTATTCCGCTACCAAAGTTTCGTAGCCGATTCATGAGATTCAGCGACGACATTTGCATTGCCAAATATATAATTTGGTCGCTGAATATCCTTAATAGAGACCATATTTTCATATGGCGACAAACTTTTTGGTTGCTGATTGCGTAATTTAGCGACGAAAGTTAGTCGCTATAGATACATATTGGGCGACCACATTTGGTCGCTGGATGCTGACATTTGGCCACCAATATTTCGTAGCTGATTCATGATATACAGTGATGACATATTAGTTGCTAAATATACGAAATTTGGTCGCCAAATGTCTTAAACTTCCATACTTTTGGAGACAATATACTATATATAGAGACGAAAGATTTGGTCGCTGATTGTGTAATTTGGTGACCAACATTGGTCGCAAAAGGTCCAGTACAATTGGCATTTTATGCAAATTATTGGCCGTAGATTATACAAATTTGGTAGTGGAATGTTGAAGACAAGAAGCCTCTAATTTTTTGGCAATTATTAGATTGATCGCTAAAAGTTTTGTATGACAAAGGATCATTGAATCAAATATATATATGACCCAAAAAGTTGTAGCACAAAAATCAAGTATTCATGTAAACTTGAAACAAAAGTAACAAAGAATCCTATCAGACAAAATATACATGACAAAAAAATTGTAACACAACATATCCATGCCAATAGTAGGAAGGTAGTGATATCCATAACCAAAACAAATCTTATTACATAATTTTAATGGCGAAAACATAATAAGATGATAGTGATGAAATTAACTATGGTGCTGGTGGTGATGATCTATGTGATGATGATGAAGCAAACTGACCAGGAGCCAAAGTCTGTAAATAAGTCTCAATTGATTGAAACTTAGCCTTCAAATCGGTTATCTCATTTTGTTGTGTTTTTTTCAAAGACTGTGCTTCAACCAACTCAGATCGGGTGGACTGTAGCTCAACTTGTTGTGTCTCTATCTTAGTGAGTAATTCTTGATGAATGATAGATGAAGTCATTACGTGACCATGAGAACCTTGTTTATGCACTCCCAATCCTTTAACATATCCACATTTCTTTCCAAAGATTCTTTGAGACATCTCAACCTCACTATATTCTGTCTCCCCTTGAGCATTTGAATCCTCCAACTGGCGTAACTCTTGCTACAAATTTAAAAACATAAATGGTGGATCAAATTGAAGAAATAAATATAAAATAGTAAAAGAATTAAATATAAATATAAATAGATTTACATATTTCTCTCGTGCAACATCATTAATCCATCCTTTTTTGGTAGTGTGATGAGTAGATTGAAAAAGATCTGAAAAGCATTGTGTCTCACCCAAGCGCTACAAAAATGTAAACAAATGTAAAAGAATTTGTTAAAGTATACATTTTGTAACGATAATAATAACAAAAATTAGCTAGAAGTTAATAATTACCATAGAGGTATCTGAACGATGAGATGAAAAAGATTTGCACCCCCCGCAGTGATTGAAAGGGAGTTTTTCCCTATTTTTAGCATTAGTTTCGCATTTTTCCTAAATCATATATATAAACATAACATGTTAGTATCAAAAAGTTTACAATAAAACAATTTGAAAATATTTCAACAGAGCTTCCTTTGTTTTAATAATAAATATCAAGTAACCTGTAATACTATAAAATTGAGCACTTCTTAATAATCACAACATAAAGAATTACTTGGAACCTCCTGTTCCACAACTTCATCATCAAACTCTCAAATATTTTTGAGTTCAAAATAGCATGCAAAGATAAATGAAAACAAATTAAATGTATTCCAAATTAAATGCAATTCACAAACTCATCATTATACTACATCTCATGTCAAGGATAAAACGTTGAACCTAACATAAATAATTGAATATAAGCACCTATAATAAATTCAATAAATCAAGTACTCTTTAACAATATCAAAACATAAAGGAAAAACATGGAATCTCTAGTTCCACAATATCATCAAATTGATTATAAAATCAATTCTCAAACTCACCAATATACTATATTTAATGTCATGGATAGAAGGTTCTACATAACATAAGCAGCAACCACTAAAAATAAAATATAAAGTTTTTACCTTATGCTTCGTAGTAGACCATAAATCACATAAGTACTCCCAGTCTTCCTCATGAACACCGGGTGGTGGATGTGATCGTGCTTCCTGATTTGCCCCCATATTTTCAAATTTCTTCTTCAAATCATAGCGATAGTCTTTGTAACGACCACTCATAAGTTCATTAAGGCAACGAATAACATGATCTTGACTTAAATCTAAGTCAAAATTCACCTATATTATTTGAAAAAAAAACAAGGTCAATCAATAAATAAAATGCATGGATATCATCATTGTTTAAAATTGTTGTTAAACATACTAGAAGACGATCAAATAACTCTGAGCGATCTTTCCAAGGTATCTTTGTCCACGACAAATGATTTTGTCGAGCAGATTTTCTAACAATGACCCCACATTCAGAGGAAAGCTTATTTGCATTCTTTCCCTCAGCTTTCCCAATTTCTTTTGAAATTTTCACAACTAGTTTACCTGTTTGAGTTACTTGTTTATCAATTCCCACAGATCGAGTAGGCCCATGAGTGTTACGCTGTATAGGGTGCGAACCTACAAACATATCATTTTAATGAGAAATAATACTTTTAAACGTTTCTATCTATAGTACAAAAGCATGAATTTGACTAAAAAATTTTAAGCCAACTTACCTGTGCCACTCAAAGGTTGAGTAGGATTTTGTGTAACCTCATCTACGAGAGCACTTATGTTAACAGAAGAGGTGCTCACAACCTTTGCTCTTTTACGTACACCAGGAGCCATCTAAAGCACATTCAACATAACATTAATAGTTATACATATAAATAGGCATGAAAAGAGAAAAATAATACTTAAACATAAATACAAATATGGCAAAGATGCAAAGTTTTACCCATAAAATTCAATTTCCATGAAAAACTACAATTAATTTGATTTAACATCAATATCATTTTTAGATTGTAGTAGTTCTTCATTATCACTTTCATGATTTGATAGAACTTCATCATCCTTATCTTGTGTATCACATATGAAATCGTCTAAGTCATCTTTTCCTTGACTTGTGCTCAATCCCAAACTTTGATCATTAAGTTCATCCGGTTTGACATCATTTCTATTGAACACTCTAACTTCTAAGTCATCTTCTTCAACTAAGAAGACACAATATTCTTGTCCCTCATCTTGGCAGTGTAGGTCATTTTCCAAAACTTCATTAATGTCATCTTGTTCTTCATTTAGCTCATTTTTCTCTGTAAATCCCATAACCCTCTTCGATCTATTTTATCCACTACTTTCCACCCTTCACTAAGTTTTGGATCATCAATAAATATTACTTGTTGTGCTTGAGATGCAAGAATAAAAGAATCTTCATCATACCATGTTCGGGTAGTATTAACAGATACAAGATGGTAATCGTGATGAATCCTTTTCTTTTTTGGATTTATGTCAAACCACTTGCAATGAAATAAAGTGACTCGGTCTGTGGAACCATATCTTAAGTTTATGACATTTGACAGTGTCCCATAAAATTCTATTTCTAGATCTTCATGTTCACCCAATACTACTATTCCACAGTTTTGAGTTGTTAATCTTTGATCTCTTTCTTCAATAACATAATGCATTCCATTAACATCACATTCTGAAAAAGTATTTATCCTGAAGTCAACCCCGGTTGCCAATATGTACAAAGGATCATTCTTCGTTGTCAGTCCTTGAGAAAGTAACTCCTTCATCTATATATTAATAAATAAAATCAGTATGCATTTTATTTTGTTTATAAAAAATAAATCATATTAGTAAGGGGTTCAACACTACTTACATGTTTGTCAAACCACTCTGGAAAGCTCTTTTGTTGTTCTAAGTTTAAATTTGTTATACCTTGTCTTTGCAACAAATTAATATGCTCACTACATAGGAGTTTTGATGCATGTTAGGACAATTCTGTGTAAATTACATATAAAAAGGAATACATATTGTAAATTAGATATTTTATAAGATGACTTACTTTAAGTATGGTTGCACCTCCTCACAATTGTTTAAGACGTACCAATGGAGTTTGTTGATCTCTTGTAGAGATAACATTTTCATTTTTGAGGCTCCTAGAGGTACAGCGTTTTGGGAGAAAACTGATATTCCTCGATCACATTGTCCACGGTCATTGATTCGCTCAACACGAGTGAACTTTGTTTCAATTTGATTTAAATACATAGAACAAAAATTGTTACACTCATTACGAATGTAACCTTTTGCAATTGAACCCTCAGGATGAGCTTTGTTCCCAACATAAGTCTTATATCTGCCCAAAAGCTTGTTTTACAAAGATTAATTAGCAAATTACATCATTATAGTATTAGGAGGAAGTACGATGATTTATGTTGCTCAACAAGAAAAAAAAATTACCTCTTAATTGGATACATCCACCTAAATCTAACTGGACCCGTATATTTTGCCTCTTGCGGTAAATGTACTGCCAAATGGACCATTATGTCGAAGAATGCTGGTGGAAAGATTCGTTCAAATTTGCAAAGTATGAGCACAATTCCTTTCTCTAGATCTTCCAATTTTGACAAATTTATTGTTTTGGCACATAATTGTCAAAAAAAGTTGCACAATTCTACAACAGCTGAGCAAATATCCTTCCGTAAGTATGGACGTATTCCTATTAGGAGGAGTCTTTCCAATAGTACATGACAATCATGACTTTTTAGGCCTAATAATTTACCTTCTTTGACATCCACACACTTTGCAATGTTTGAGGCATATACATCAGGAAACTTGATTGATGATAGAAACTGACAAAATTCTTTTCTTTCAGTTGAAGTTAATGTGTAACATGCATGGGGTTTCAAAATTCGATTACCTTGATATTGCAAATGCAACTCAGGTCTAAGACACATATCTTTTAGGTCAAGTCTTGCCTTATTAGTATCTTTAGTCTTTCCATCAATATTCAATAAAGTCCCAACAAGACTGTCACATATATTCTTCTCAATATGCATGACATCCAAATTATGACGCATCTTTAACTTTGCCCAATACTCCAACTCAAAAAATATGCTTTTCTTAGTCTAATTTAATTCTTCAACTCTTCGTTTTCTTTTTTTATTTGTATTTTTTGGATTCTTTCCTGGCTTTAACTCGTCACACTCTTCAAACTGTTTCAAAATGTCATATCTTGAATATAAGTGTGGTGCCTCCCCATGTTCTTTTTTACCATTGTATAATAGACTATTCCTCCATGGATGATCATTGGGCAAATATCGACGATGTCCCATGTAACATATTTTACTTCATATCGATTGAGAAAAAGTTTCTTTGTTACAAACAGGACAAGCCATGTAACCTTTTGTACTCCATCCAGAAAGATTCCCATAAGCAGGAAAATCATTGATTTGATTGTCCATATAATTGCTGCATGCATCTTGAAATAAACTTTTCTAGATGCATCATAAGTATCTACACTAGTTACACATAAATCTTTCAACTCCTCAATTAACGGTCTCAAGTACACATCAATGTCCTTCCCAGGTGCACGTGGACCTGGTATTAGCAATGACATAAACATAAATGGCTCTTTCATACATTTCCATGGAGGCAAATTATAGGGTACAATTACAATAGGCCATATAGTATATGAGTTATGCATATTGCCGAAAGGATTAAATCCATTGGTTGCAAGACCCAACCTCACATTGCGCGGATCTTGCGCAAACCACGGATATAAGTTGTCAAAATCTTTCCATGCTTCACCATCAGCTGGATGCCTCAAAACACCTTCCTCAGCCACTCTCTTCTCTCTGTGCCATCTCATGTCATTAGTCGTATATCGTGACATAAATAGTCATTACAATCGAGGCTTTAAGGGGAAATATCGTAAAATTTTTTGTGCCACCTTCTTCCCTTTACCCGTATAAGGTTTGTATCATGGTTCATCACATATTGGACACCTCTTATACAACTCATTTTCTTTCCAAAACAAAGCGTAATCATATTTGCATGCATGAATAACTTCATACCCTAAGCCCAAGTCCTTTAACATCTTCTTTGCATCATATGTTGACTTTGGTAGATTATTATCATCAGGTAAAGTATCCTTCAACAATTGAAGCAACATATCTAATGACTTATTACTCCAATTGTTAAGAACTTTTACATGCATCATTTTCAATACAAAATTCAATGTTGACATCTTAGCCCCAGGAAACAGACTCTTTTTGGCTTCATTCAACAAACTAAAGCAGCTATTAACCTCTTCATCTGCTTCATCACAACAGATTGCTATATTCTCTTTGTTGGATGGTTGTGACTGAAATGTTTCCATGAATGACGGACCATATATGTCATGTATAAGTTCATACATCTCATCATCCTCATCCTCAATATTCACATCATTATCAACTCTCAGTACTCTATTTATATAATTTATGCTACTAATAGTCCCAAAGTCAAGTTCTTCCCCATGATATATCCATTTTTGGTAATTTGGTGATATCTCTGGTTTGTAAAAGTGGGTTTCAACAACATCCAAGGATTTGCAAAAGAAATTTCGACAATGTCGACAAGGACAACGAACCTCCCCATTCTCATTCAAATAATTTTTTGCAACAACCATAAATGACTTTACACCATCAACATATTCCTTACAAAGTCTATTTGGAAGTCGGGTCCAAGATCTATCCATTATCAGCCCTGATAAGGATATAGTTTTTGTTATTCTAACAGGTTGTAAACCTACACTTAACTTATAGTTCATACATTTCTATAAAGAATATAAAAGGATATGAATCTGCAGGTATGGATTAATATGCAACACATGCGTGGATATATAGACTATAAGCAATCCTTTAGACAGTTATAACTAATATCCAATACATGTTGATGTATAAATAGAAAAAAAAAAACATACCTAAAAAAAATACAATGCTTTCCTTGACACTTAGCACTCAATAAAATAGTTGTAAAACCTTCTTCACTGCTAGCTTATACTCCAAAGCTCTACAAAAAGAAAAAATTAAAAATCATCTCAAAAGTTATTGGTAATCATAATTGAGGCACTATTAAGTGGACAAAAATGTACATTTTAATTGGTATGTACACAAGTCTCTTTTACTTTGCTATCAAGCAGTGTGTCAGATCACATATGTTGATCAATAAAGGTAACAATAAAAAATAAAGTTCAAAGTAGTAACCATAAGCCCCAATTTCATTAGTATAATTTCATTTGCATAGGGTTCAAACCGTAAAAGACCAATATCCAAAAAAAGACAAAAAAAAGAAGTCATGTAACGTTTTATATTCAAACTTTGAAATCAAAGTCTTGGAGATGGGCGGAAAGTATATATGCAGTCAACGAATGTAGGCCACAAAGTCATGTAACGTTTTATATTCATTGATTCAAATTTCATTGTTTAATTTATGATAAAGAGAAAAAGGTTAGCTTATGATGGGCGTGGAAATGTTGTTGCTAAGAGTGAAGAGGAGCTTTCTTCTGCCACAACTAGTAAAGTTCTTTAGAGTAAAATCAAAGAATATGGGCGGAAAGTATATATGCATAGTACTCTGTTTTTTACTTTCAATCACAAAGGTTAGATCAAGTGACCAACATTCAGATTGTTGAAGATTAGATCTAACACCTTCGTCATTAGCAATTATAATAGATTTAACAATTAAAGAACCAAGCTGGACATAGATATTTAACAAAAGTATTAAAAAAGATAAACAAACAAAAGATTAAAAAACAAAATGCAACTGATAGTTACCAATAATATTGGAGGTGGAGTCGTAAACCAAACACTGACTAGAAACCAGGAGATGAATTCTGAAGGTGTGTTCTAGCAAAACACTGGAACTGACTTTTGACTAAACAACATAAGCTTTTAGGGTTTTGATATTGGAAAGACGAAAAATTTGGGGATTCTTTACTTTTCGGCCTTGTGAAATTTGGGCGCCTATTGTTTTGGCTTATGGTATAAAGCCTGGAAAGTTAAAGTTTATTTTAATCCTATTTAATTATATAAAAGCCATCATATGATATTAAACTTAAATTATAGTAATGATTGCTTGCTATTAAACTATAGTATATTTAATTTTTAATTAAATTAATTTATAGTCATGATTATTGGATATTAAATAACGGTATGTTTAATTTATAATTTAAAAATTAAATTTTAAAAAAGCTAATTTAATCAATTATGAAACGTAAAAGAAAAAGGAATTGAGTTGCTGACTCAAGCTGAATATGGAACTTGAAAGCTTATATTAATCAATTATGAAACGTAAAAGATTAACTAATGTAGGCTTATGTGTGTTTGCATTTTAATAAAGCAATTGCATATTAAATTGAGTTGCTTTATTAAAGTGGACGACCTTATATCATTCTTTCCTTTCTAGCCACATTGCCCATCTCTTTCATTAGAAAAAATGAATTTTAGTGTCTTCTAGTTTTTCTTTATAAACGGTGCAAAGCTTAAGAAAAGCAAATAAAATTTATTATTAAATATTGAAAGCATAAAGTCAAGCTTTAAAGGCTTGTCCCATACTTTATCTAAAGGCAACTTCGTTTCCATCCCCAAGCACCCCTATGAAAACTTTAATTCCACTTTAACTATTTTCAAACAAAATTATTGATAAAAAACAAAATATTGAAATTTAATAATATAAAACTTTATTTTGTTATTTTTTATTTTTTATTTTGATAGTTAGATTACTTTATTGTATAAATTAATGTCTTCCATTATACTTTACAGTAAAATCAAAGAACATGGGCCGAAAAGTATACTCCAAGTCAACAAATGTAGGCCACAAAGTCTTATATTAGATTACTTTATTGTATATATTAAGTCAATAAATGTAGGCCACAAAGTCTTAAATTTTGTTGCAATCTACACTTTAGAGTAAAAGGCAAAAGTGTTGTTAATTTTAATAAGCAAGATACATATATAAAATTTAAAAATAAATATCATGTAAGTAATGTTTTATGAAATATCAGGGGTGATTATGAAAAATTTTAATATATTAAAAATTCACGTAATTTTACTAAACAATATAAACAAAATAATCTCCAAAACCTAACCTAAAACCTAAACTAAGTCATCTCTCTCGTTCTCTCTAGCGCCGCAGCACATCCTCGTGACTTGTCGATTCCAGCCTCGCCGACTCCGACAGCCCTGCTATTCGCCAAATCTAGCAAGTCCTTCCAAAAAGGGTAAACTCAGAAGGAAGCAGAGAACACTTCCTAAAAGGGTCGAAGCTTGCAGATCAAAGAGAAGAACGAACTCAACATATTTTCGGTAATATCTTTCCTCTTCTCTTTGCTATGGATAATGAAAACATTCTTTCAGCCCTTCAAAAACGCTTTCCCTCACTCCCTCAAAATGCTCTGGTAAAAATCTATAAAGCACGATTTAACAGACTTAGGATGTTGATGGTTAAGAAAATCCCTATGGACATCCGCTGGTTAATCGAAGCTAAGGTTAGATTAGCTGGCGAATCTGAAATTGAATTTACAGCATACATGCCTGGTTTAAGAAAAAGCACTCTCGCCAAAAAGCGACGTGCTAAAAGGTTACAAGTCTGTTATAGGTGTGCTAGATGGAATTGTAACAAAAAATGTCGTTCTTTAGGATTTGTGTCTAAAAATAGGGAAGATAAGTTGCAGTTCATCAAGGATGGACAGAGTAAAGAATCGTTAGATAATATCTTACTGACTCTTGAGAATCATTCTTGTGGATTAGTGCAAAGAGAACTGATGAAATTGTGGACACAATTCCAAACGGAATATCAACAATATAGTCCAAGAAATCTAACTCTAAATGATCCTGTTTGCCAGTTTGCAAGAAAACTGGATGGAAAGATATGAGCCACAATTTTTCGTGAATTTTTCATATTGTTGTTTCTCTCTTAAGTTTTTTTATCACTATTTTTTTCTTTCTTCTTTCTTTTTTCCTCATTGTTTATCATGTTATTATTGTTATTTAGTCGTTTTTGATTGTGTATCTTTTAGTTTTGACAAACCACGTAGCGTTTCATAAATTCAAAGTAGGAGATAAGTCAAACTTTTCATGCTTCACGTGGAAGACAAGTGTGGCAGTTTTTTCAAACCTCGCCGAAAGTATATTTCCATTTTTCATGCTTCATGTAGGAAACAAGTGTGTAGGTTTTGTCAAACCTCGCCGAAAGCATATCTCATTTTTTCAAATCTTGGGGCAATAAATCTGCATTGATCAACCCCCACCGAAATTATGTCCCCATGTGTCAAATTTGAGAGTTTTACGTGTGTATATATCCATTTTGCATATTTTCAAATGTCATTTTATAACCTGTCTTGCACTTGAATAGCAAAATACTTAACGTGCATCATTGTCTTACACAAGGTTAGAACACTTGTAGAAATGGAGAAAATACCAATTCAACGATTCTACAATATATGCGTATTTTACGGATCGCAATTTGGTAAAGATGGAGAGTTTACAACAGCAGCTCTTAATCTTGGTAGGACATTAGTTGAGAGGGGTATTCATTTGATTTATGGAGGGGGTAGTCTTGGGTTAATGGGGTGTGTGTCAACAGCTGCATCCCTAGGAGGGAGCAAAGTTCTCGGCATTATCCCTAAACCATTAGCTATTCGAGATATTGTAGGCAACACAATCGGGGAAGAGTTACAGGTCTCTAGCATGCATGAGCGTATTGCACATATGGTTGTTAAGTCCGATGCATTTATAGCTTTGCCTGGTGGTTATGGTACATTAGAGGAGATATTTCAAATCACCTCTTGGGCACAGCTAAACATCCATCGGAAACCCATTGGTTTGTTAAATGTCAATAATTTTTTTGATGGTTTGTTGTCCTTTCTTGATCAAGCTGTAGAAAAAAAATTCATCTCACCATCAGCGAGGCAAATCCTGGTTACAGCATCAACTACAGGGGAGTTAATTGACAAACTATAAGAATTCGTCTATTCGCCTGATCCAATAATGGCTCGGATAGATTGGTTTGGAGAAGGCAATAAAAGGCGTAGACTAGATTTAACGCTCCATCGGTAATCTCTATCTACTGGTTTGCTTCATTTTTCTTTGTCTTTTTATTGTGTTTATTTGAGATTTTTCATGTCATTTCTTTTGAGATTTTTCAGGTTGTTTCTTTCGTCCCAGATAATATTTTCTAATCTTAGCTTTTAGAGTGGTGGCTTAAAACGTTTTAGTCCTCTTGAAACTCATTATGGATCTCTTTAATCCATAATGGCAGAATAAGGAGGCTAACTTTTAAACGTTTTAGACCCATTCTAGCTGACTTGTTTTCGTTTGCTGACTTGTTGAACTTTGTTATTTTATGAGTAAGTTTAGTTTTATGTAATTTAGAGTTGTTATGTGTTTTGTCTTTATCAGTTTCGATTCAAAAAGAGAAATTTGTGGAAAAAAACTTAGAATGGCAAAATATGGGGTTTCTTGAACCCTTGAAACGCATTCTCTTTAAATAAATCTGTACTTTGTTTATTTCATGTTGTTTGAAGTGTCTTGTTTCTTGTTTTGTTCTTTCATAATAAAGGTATATAGGCTGGAAACCTTAAGTCTGCGGGCTACTGGTCCTAAGGATTGTTGAAATATACAATTTTGACTCAGGTGTAACAACGCCACGTACCTCTTTTCTTGCATTTTATGGGTCGATGATAACACAATGATTGACTTAAGAATAACTCTTGGAAAATGATAAATGATGCATGGATCTGTGTGCTTGAAATGTATATTGGTTTTTGCTTTACTTTTGATTCCTTGCACAACATTGAGCACCAAGCCATTATCACTGAGTTATTTGTTTACTTAGAGAAAGTTTATGTAATTTAAGTGTTTCTTTAGATTTCAATGAATTCTAGAACTTGTTTGGTGGTCACTCGAGGCGAAATCCTAGATTATGCAACATTAGGGAAATGATTTAGGCCATCTTTGGACCGTTTGAGCCTTAATAGTCAACCTTGATTGACATTGATCCATAGTTATCCCTTTAAGCCTCTATAAGCCTTTTTCTTTGTTAACTCACTAAAAGATTTCCTAACCTCAATTGAATTTCTTTTTCTAAACAGTTTATCCCTTACCTACGAGCATGTAGATCATTCACGATTATATTTTGAGATATGTTCTAGTTTTGGGAAGTTAGAGGAGGTTGGGTTGTGTCATGAGTAATGCAAGTGAGTTTTATTGTGTTTGTAAAAAAGAAAAAAAAAGCAATCTGTACTTATCTTTCACTTACTTAAACAGTGAGGATATTGTGTTGTTTAAGTGTGGCGGAGAGAAAGTGTAGTAAAAAAAACAAAAAGAAAAAAAAGAAAAAAAGAAAAAAAAGAAAAAAAAAGAAGAAAAAGAGATTTATACCCTTGAGTGTTCTTAAAAAGAATGAAACAATAAAGTCCTACTTGATCCTTGGTGTTGTGCATGTCTACATTAGTGGAGAGTGACTTGAAAAGCAGGCCTATGGAGTTCATTTATACACACATATTCACTATTAAATATGATTCATTTTTATGCATAAACTTATCCAGGTTACAAATGATTAGGTGAAAACGGCTCTACACACACACACACTTGAGGAATTGAAGTGAAGCGAAACTAATCTTTGAGATAAAATTCTTGATCAAGTGCATTATTTTGAAGTTTTCCTTAGGTTATAATTAAGTACAATCTTTGAGGCCTATTTGCAAGTTGAAGCATTTGTGTGTTTTCCTTTGTTTCTCGAGTTTTGTTTTCCTTTGTTTCTCGAGTGTTGTTTTCCTTTTGCAAAAACTAGACAGTCATCATCTTCATTATTAAAGATTCAACTCTCCATAACTAGTTTCTCTTCTATCCCTTTTTTTAATTTATGTTTAAGAACATGTTTATATTGTATTCCTCTTGGAAAAAATGCTTCTAAAGTATGGGTGGGTGATGTTAAACAACCTTCAGCATCATTTTGGAGAACAAGTGCTGATATGGAAACAATAGAAGATGCTAGAGGAAGTTCAGTTGCTTGACCAACTGAAGCAATCGTCATGATAGATGACTGCTGATCTTGGAAAGTTTTCTATCCCCGGTTGTACTTCATTCTTTATATGTTAGTTTTATATAAAAATGTCTAGAGACTGTTTATGCAAGCAAGGTTCCCAAGTTTTAAAATAAAATTCAATCATAATTTTGTTTATAGTAAAATATAATCCTAGTTTTCTTATAATGATTTTGTCCTTTTCTCCAAACTTATTATTCTAAGAATGCCTATTAAGGTATTATTTCTAATGAATTTTTCAAATGTTCTATGCAGTTGATGATAAGAAGTGGATGAAGGTTTATTGCCATAGGGTACCTTTTGGATATAGCCAATGCAATGTACATATGACATAGGTCTTATGGGAGTTGAAACAAAGAAGCTATCAAATTTTTTGGAACTCTAGCTTTTGACTCGGATACAAGTTATTACGTTAAGCTCTTTGTTTAGATATCACTCTTTGGGAAAGATGGACTTTGACATGTAAACAAAGTTTAGTTGAATGTTGATTACGCACTTTCAATACTAGATTTATATGTGATGACTTCTACTTGAGCAATTCATGATATATATGAGTACGTGAATGTGCCTATTATGATTTATAAATATTTAAGAATTATTATGTACATATTGGTAAATAACATAAAATTTATAACTTTTAAGAAAGGATACAATATTATCATTGAAATTTCCAATTGTATTAAATCACAAAATTTACAATAATGAAGAATGCTATGAAATAAATTAAAAAAATTATATTATAACATTTTTTTAAGTGTTATAAGATATATTTTATATATTATGAAGTCATGGATATGGTAGCAATTATAACATTCATATGCAAGTTATGAATTTTATAGCGTTCATGAATGTCATGAAAACATTGAAAATTGAAAATAAATTATAGCATTATGAAAACGCTAAGAATTTTATAGCACTCATGAATGTTATGTAAACATTGGAAATTAAAAATAAATGATAGCATTATGAAAATGCTATAATTTTATAGCATTCATGAATGTTATGTAAACATTGAATATTCAAAATCGATTATAGCATTTTGAGAAAGCTATAAATACAACTTATAGATAACATTTTTCAAGTGTTGTTACAGGTATATGAAATGCTATTGTTTTATAGCATTTTTTTATGGATGCTATAGAGAAAGCATAGCATGGGCAGTTATAACATTCAGAAAACGCTATGAAAACCTCACAACAGCATTCATGGCATGTTATGAAATCCCATTTTTGTTGTAGTGCAATTTTCCGCTACGATCCCATTTGGTCGCGATAGATATCATTCTGCAACCATTTAAACGTGGTAGCTAAAGATCTTAGGGGTTCCTTATTGGTCGCAGAATGAAATTTTCTGCTACAATTCGATATGGTCACTGTATATGCCATTCTACGACCATTCATTATTGTAGCCAAATCACTTGGAAAAATCGATTTCCTTAACCTTTTAGCAACGAAAATGTTGGTCGCGGAATGAAATTTTCTGCCACCATTTCTTTTGGTCGCTATAGATGACATGACATCTAGCTACCACTTCTTTGGTGGCTAAATATGATTTTGGGACAATATCTCTTAACCTTTTCAGCGACCACAATTGGTCACGAAAAGCTTTTTTCAGCTACAAAACATTCAATGGTCGCTAAAAGATAATTTTCTACCACTTGATTTTCTGCGACTAACGTTATTTTCGTCGCTGGATAAGGATATGGCGATGAAATATTGGTCGCTGAAAAAAATTTTTACTTCGTCAGCTTTGGCCACCACCTTCAGCTACGAACAATACTTTTGTCGCAGAATCAAACATATTGCTACCAATTTCCATCTGTCGCCAAAAATTTGGTCGCTAAAGAGTAATTTTCTTGTAGTGATATATAAGTCACCTAAAGTATTTTGTGTTTAGTGAATCGATATTTCAAACATTTAAACAGAAGTAATACGTAAAAATCATTGTTTCATTGCCACCAACGTATCTCACAATTCTCATCATTATTACTTGCTAGCCAAGATGTGAAAAAATTCCTTCCATTGCCATGATTCTCCCTATTCTCAATCAATTAGGGTTTTTAATCGAGAATAACAAGTGTAGATATATTGGAAATGACAACAAATTGATTAAGAAAAAGAAATTGAAGTAGATACCACAAGATGAGAAGCATAGGAAAAGAAATGATTTCCTCAAATGGTAGGATGATAATTTGCTGATCGGCGGTCAATGTCTTACTTAGCTTTTTGGAGAGAGGTAGGATAAGAAATCCTTATCCATAATATTCATGCATCTAGAAATTATTTTTAGCATGATTTTTCATATTTTGTTCATTTCACTCTTTTTTTCTTTGTGAAATCATCCATAATGACATCATCTAAATACGTCTCTCTTACAATTTAGTGTTGTTTTAGTTCCTATGATTGACAGTGATAATTTATTTAACCCATTATCTCTCATAATTATGATTTTATTGGTTAAGTATACGACGTAGTAGTTGATAGGTTTAGTGAAGAGAAATGAGCCATATTATTTCCTGATTATTACTTTGTATTGAGATGGGAACCGCTTCTATTACGGCTTAACAAAAATAGGGGATTACAACAATATATAATAGTCCTAGGACCATAAAGAACACATAGGCAATCTCTTTTACCAGGAAGCCTAAGCAATTACACAATATTTCATACATGGAAATTTTAATAAGATTATTATCCTCAGAACATTGTGGAAAATTCCAGATTTTTGAAAAATTAATTCTTCGACCTTAATCTAGGTCCTTGATTATTTTTTGAAATAAACATGCATTTATGAAAGAGTAGTGATACACTTTATAATTTTTTTTTTAATTTTGTATCCCGAATGATATGGTATGATGAATCTAAAATTATTTACTTAATTTATTATATCATTTAATTATTTATTTATTTATCATTAATTCAATGTATATCATTCGACATGATTATATTTTTTTTCCTAAAAAGATTACAAAGCGTAAAAGAAGGTAGGACCTTAAATTTAATTAATATTAAATATACAGACATTCACTAATTTATTAAAAAAAGGACCCGATCTATACTCTCTGTGATTTTATGCTATTGCATGCAAAATCTTCTCCACAGATGAAATAGTGAAAAGTCTTTTTAGCGCAAAAACAATTTGGGCATGTTTGTTTAGGCATTTTGCCTACTTTTTTCTACTGTTTTTATTTTCAAACAAATATCTTGTAGAGTATGTAATACATATTTGTTTTAACATTTTCAATGAATCGTCCTCTCTAAAAACAAAAGGAATTTTTTCTCATTTCCAAACTACTCTACTTACATAATCTATCTTTTTTTACTTTTTTATTTCAAATAATTTTATAAATTTCATATGGATTATGTTAATAATTAATAATTAAATATTAATTATTTTCTAACATTTGGAAATAAAAAATATTTTAGAAATTTTTAAACTACAATTCGTTTAAAATGAAAACAAATAATATACATAATCAAACATATTTTCACACAATTCAATTTTTCGTTGAGTGTGTCAGCATGTTTCTTGTTATTATATCAAAATAAAAATTTTAGAAATAAAAACACGTAACTTATAAATAAACAGGCCTATTAAACTTCTGTATTGCACTCCATAGTTATAATTAAATTTCTCATTCTTAGCTCGTTTATCTCAGATTCCTTCTCCTGTATTGCAGAAAGCTTTCTTAGCTCTTGGTTCTCTGCTTCTTTTGTCCCACAAATTGTGCTGCAATAACAAGCAATGATGCAAGTCCGCAAAAAGTATGTGAGAAGGACGGTGGAAATTATAAGATTTTTTCTAGATACGTGTTTCAAACTCATTTATGAGATTTTTTTTTTCTCCGTTTAAAAAAATGAAAATCTTGATATGGTTAAAAGTATTTTTAATTGCAATAAGGGATATTGCAACTTATTAATTGCTCTCTATTATTTGGTAATGTAGATTAAAGGGATGTTAATAGAAAACTTATTATAACGAAAGGAAAGAAGAAAGTTTGTGAAGGTAAGAATAAGGATAAGAATAAAGATAAATGCCGCTAACAGTTGATAAGAAAGATAAAGAGAGGATAAGACTTGATAAGGCAATTGAATTTTTTAGTTCAGGCTTTGTGCATAAAGCAAATCAGTGCCGCCACCCTCCCGTCCCAAATTTTTAATAATTGATTTTAATTGATAATTTTTAGATAAATAAAAGCCATTAGATCTAATGGTTAAAATGAAATTAAGTGATAAATTTTAATTGATAATTGGCAAGAATTGATAATTCTAATTGATAAGTTTCATATAAATCTGACAATGATTTATATATATTTCTTGTTCTCTCCATGACTAAGTTTGGAAATTTTTTATATATTCTTGACTTTTTTGCACTTTATCAAATAATTCCTACTTTCTTTTTAGATTGTATAAGAAGTTTTGCCCCAACAAAGTAATTATAATTATTTATATGAAAGTAAATTTCTATTTTGTTAAAATCAAATCTCACACTCAATGTTTAGCTCTTCTATTAATATTTTTAATTTTCGAATTAATTAGTTGGTTTAGATTTAGCTAAAACTCAAAACAATACCCTCAATTTGGATTCTTTCCCCAAGTGAAAATCATGTGATGTTTTATTTCCTTCATTTTAGTTTTTCGAGTTTGGCATGGACTGTATAGTATAGTAGCTAGCTAGAAGTAGACAGAATGGGAAGAATTTGAAGATAAGGGTAAGCTCAAGTTTGATAAGAAATTAAATTAAAATTCAACTCTATACAAAACAGCAAAACAGGCAAGGGAGCTCGAAGAGAGAGCAAACCGATATTTTCTCTCAAAGGCTAAAGTTTAATATTTCCATGGATGTTTGTGATTTAATTATTTAAGACAAATTGAGATTAAGGGATTTTAGAAGAATATTTGGTGTATAATAGCTTTTATTATGCATTTTAAAACCAAACACGCCTTTTTAACAATAATTCTATAAACATAAGCAAGTCTCACACATGAAGATGTGTATGATAAACCATTATTACTTTAACTTATTATTGATTTTAGATGTTATGACATATTATCTTCATTGAACATACAAATTTTAGTGCTTAGTTTGTTGAAGCGCATGGTGAAAACTACTCAAATGAGAATTGGGTCAACGAGCACAGAAGTGATTTCATCTTTCACCTTATAAGAGTTGGTGTAACAATCATCATCCTTGTATAAAAAATCAATGACCTATGAAAAGTTGAGTGTACGCTCAAGGAAGGGCATTGGAACTACTGTTGGTTTTAGCATCTCTTGATTAACAACCTTCCATGCACTAAAAATTTCAACCACTCTATCTCTTGCATATGGCATCTTCTTTGCAATTTCTAAACTTTTCCACCACCTGCAATGCAAGTTCTTTGTCTTTAATTTTCTATTGCTCAATTTAATATAGTTATGTTGAACTTGTAGCTGTTTAAGAAATTAGATAGTCGAACTTACTCGATGAGGCTGCTTAGCTCCTTCTGGTGTTGTGCTTGTAACATGTTAAAATCTAGTTTTGCAAACTTCATTAGTACTGTTTGATTCTATGGATTTTCTTCAGAGTAGAAATCGATATAATGCCTTGCCTCCAACCTTGTTAAGCCCTCGTGACAGGGCCTATTCAAGGCATGAGTTACATGTTGTGCAAGATAAGGACTTACTTGATTAACCCTTGACTTAAGGTACGATATAGTGAAATCTATAGCATCGTCCAGGACATCGATCTTCTCCACATATGCCAAGATATGTAGCCTCACGCAAACTTAGCATGCCCGTTGCATCATTAGTTAAGGAGGATTTGAACTTTCCATGTCCGTCTTTAAATTTGCTAAATGTATCTGCTTTACAACAAAACACTCACTACAAGAATTTTTTAGATATTTGACACTACCCTTTTTTTTTACTTGGCGGTTTTTTTTTTTAAATGCCATGTATAACACTATATTAAAAGTCAACCAACCCATTGCCCATATTTGTCACTCTTTGGCCTGACTTCAAATACATATTTATCAGATTATTAAATTTTTGACAAGTATATACATATAAAGAATGCATTAATTTTTATCTTTTTCCCACGCTTTCCTTCATTTCCCTCTTCACTTTTAACTTTCCCTTTCAGTTTTGCCCTAGCCGTCTCACTCCCTTACTCACCCACGCGTCATCAACTAACCTCATTCATTGTCTCACCCATTCACCCACTCATCGTTTACCTATGTTCAAATTCGCTTACAATTTTCTTTTCTGGCTCCCTTTTTGTCCTCCAATCTATAGGGTTTTAGTTCTTCAATGGCTTCTGCCAACGTTGAGTTCCAGTGCTTCGTTGGAGGCCTTGCTTGGGCCACCACTGACCACACCTTGCAGGAGGCCTTCAGCGCCTACGGCAATGTTATTGAATCGAAGATAATCAACGATCGTGAGACTGGCAGATCTAGAGGATTCGGATTCGTTAAGTTCCATGACGAGAAGTCGATGAGAGACGCGATGGAGGGGATGAACGGCCAGAACTTGACGGACGTAACATCACAGTCAACGAGGCTCAATCACAAGAAAGCGGTGGCGGTGGTTACAGCCGCGGTGGAGGTGGATATGGTGGCGGTAGATGTCGTGAAGGTGGTGGTGGATACAATTGTGGATACGGCAGCGGTGGTGGTTATGGCGGTGGGAGACGTGAGTGAGGATACGGTGGAGATGGTGGATCTATGTATTCTAGAGGTTCATCCGACGGTAGCTGGAGGAGTTCAGAATTTTTGTCGCTTCTGGTTCCGGGTGAATGTGAAATCTGTGTCTTTCATTTGTTTCTAAACGCTGTGTTTTGGTGCTTCTCAGTTTTCATATCTATTTGTTGTTTCTAAACTATTTCTTTTGCTTGTTTCTAGCATCTGGGTTTTCGTATTTTACTTGTTTTGGCATCTGGGTTTCGATCATTTTTAATGAATATTGTTACGAGTATGTTGAATTTGTTTGTTGATTGGTTTGTGGATTTTGTGTGATTGAAGTCTCTGGTGGCCAACGAGGACTTTCAGCACATTTTGCGTGTACTGAACACAAACCTTGATGGGAAACAGAAGACCATGTTTGCTCTTACCTCAATTAAGGGTATTGGTAGGCGATTTGCCAACATCGTCTACAAGAAGGCTGATGTTGACATGAACAAGAGGTTTGCTCTCTCTCTGTCCCTCTCTATTTCCCTTTATGTAGATATATTTGTTTGTTGCAGAATAAATAAGCTTAAATTTTATTACTTATTTATGTTGTTTTGGTCTTAAATCTGTAACGAAGCCTGCAGTTTCGTTGTGTGATTGGGTTTGAACCTTGAAAGATCTGGAGAACAAAAGTAGTCCACAAGCAAAACAAGATGCACTTCGAGCTTTATACAATCTCTCAATTTACCTGTCAAACATTTCATCGATTTTAGAAACCAATTGGATCCAATTCCTAATGAACACTCTAGGTGATATGGAATTAAGCGAAAGAATTCTATCTATTTTGATTAATGTGGTATCGACTCCTAAAGGTCGAAAAGCAATTAGTACGGTGCCTGATGCTTTCCCAATTTTAGTTGATGTATAGAATTGGACAGAGTCACCAGGGTGCCAAGAGAAGGCATCATACATTTTGATGGTGATGGCGCATAAATCATATGGAGATAGACAGGCCATGATTGAGGCTGGAATTGCGTTGTCTTTGTTTGAATTGACACTTTTGGGTAGCACATTGGTGCAGAAGAGGGCTTCAAGGATTTTGGAATGTTTGAGAGTCGGTAAAGGGAAGCAAGTTTCAGAGAGTTATGGTGGGAATTTAGTTGCCACTATGTCTGCTCCTATTTGTGGGTCTTCATCAGCATCTACAACATCAAATGCAGTTTCAAAGAAGTGCTTGGAGAATGAAGAAGATATGATGAGTGAAGAGAAGAAAGCTGTGAAACAATTAGTCCAACAAAGTTTGCAGAACAATATGAGAAGGATTATCAAGAGGGCCAATTTGCCACAAGATTTTGTTCCATCAGAACATTTCAAATCCCTCACAGTCAATTCAACTTCCAAGAGCTTACCATTTTGAGAAGATTTGAAGTCGGTTGTCTAAGCATGGAGATTAAAGAGAAGAATTTGAAGTTAGTCTTCTTTTCTTTAATCTTACTGCAGTTATGATTTTGTAGCTTTGTTAAATGTTAATGTATGTAAAAAATAAAAAATTTGATGGGTTGGACAGGTAAGATCATGTCCATTCTGTGAGATCTATTTTGGCTTCGATCTGAAATACTTTATAAGAAGTAAAAAATTAAAAAAAAAAATGAAAACAACTACTTTTATATGTTTTCGGTGCATGTGAAAAACCAAGTAAATCTGAATATCATGATGACATCTTTTCTAGAGATGCTTCGCTGTCAGTAGTGGTGGCATAGCAAGCAAAACTATGAAATATGAGGGCTATATTGTGTTCACAGAATGAGCATCCCTTGATCAAGGAGTCACTTTCAACCCATTAGTACACTTTTGTCCAAGTCTCTGGCCCCACCCTTCAATTTTATATTCCTACTTTGTTAAAAGAGGTGTCGGTCGTTTTCTTCCATACACAAACAGCGACTATTAACTGCTATTTCCATCTGGGAATCTATTCCTTTGTTTATTTTTTTTCACTTCTGGATTTGACACTTCTGTCCGGAATCTCTGGATTTCACAGACTTGAATTCAATTCATTGTTGCCGTTGTGGGTAAGAACAGGATTGTTTGCCTCTATTTGTTTTTCATTAGTTTATCAATTAGTAAATGCATTGACCTTGTTAAATGAGTTGTTTTGTATTTAACTATTTACAGATGAGAAGGATTAGTAAAAGCCAATTTGGTTAGAGTAAACAAGGAACTTAAGCTGCTGTTGCTGCTGCTGGGTACAAATAAAAATTCTCCAAAACGCTTTATTCTCCTTTGAGGTATATATATATCTGTGCTGCCTGACGCGTATTGGGATATATAATAATTTTGTAAGATTACAAAACCCTTTTTTTTGGTTTACTGCCCTCAGTTGTAAATATGTCTAGTAATATATTTTTTGTTGCCTGGCAAGGGCAATTTTCTCGAAAAATGCTCATAGTTTTACTTGATCAATTCGTGATGCTGAAATGATATAATACTTTTGAAACTTGGTTAAGTTTTATATGAGAATGATATGCAGCCACTTGGGTGGTTGGTAGCTAAGCATTGGGGGCATAGGCAGCAGGAGAGCTAAAACTGTGCCAATGCTGCAAAAATTATAGATCTATTATTTAATGCTCGGGCCTTTTGGATGTGGGTAGTTCAAATACATTGCGTGGCGCTCTATAATTTCCATCATATTCGGTTTGGTTTTTAATTTGATGCATCTGTCTGTCCTGTTCTACCGGAGGAAGGCTGTTTAATTACCAAGACCTGTTGTTGAGTGGTCTTGTGTAATGTGTACTCACATGATTCGTGTTTATATAATAATTGTTTAAGCTAAATGTTAACATGTTCCACTTCAAGTGATATGTAATGAGTAGGATTTGGGGATGTCATTGATATTTATCTAGAATGCTGGAGCTTTTGAATTATGTCTCTGATCACTCACTACTGTAATCTTGCATACTATGTCATGAACTGATTTTTTATTTTGGCATTGTTTCTGTATATCAAGTACTTGATGGAAATTAATATATTCAAGAGCATTGTTGAATTTCAAGCGCCATTATATCTATATATAAGGAATGAGACACACCTACCACACGAAGCAACTAAAATCTAAGAGCAACAATGTTCAGATTGAGACTATCATCGCTTTCAAGGTAAAGTTTCTCCATCCTTTATCTCCCTATCAAAGTGCATGGTAAGCCACTCCTAACTGCTGAATTGCATCAATCAAACTCAATTTTTCTGAAGCCGTATTTGCGCTACAAATTAACATCCTTCTTACTTGTTTCTTTAGTCCTTCAAATTCTTATTGACTTATGGCATCGGTCTATACAAGATTGTTGCTAAGAAAACAAACGATAGTGCAGTGTAAAAGAAAGCCATGAAATTTCATTGACTACATATGCATGTGTGGATGTATCATGTATGTTATTATCTGAGTTGCTTCTATATGAACAAACCAAAGAACAATATTTCAATTAAAGTGAATTGCATGCTAGCTTCAACTATTATTTTGAGTTGCTTATAGCTTGAGATTCCTATAACTAGCTTAGTAGAAGATGAAAATGATAATGATGGCATACAAATTAGTGATAGAGAATTATCAAATAATCAAAGTAGATACTAACAGGTATGAAGTTTGAAGAATATGGATATATATCTTATTGATCAGAAGACATATATACACAACAAGATAATTAACAAATTATTGTTGAAGATTCATAAAATCAAGTGCAGTTATAAATTGCTTACTAAGTCTATGTTTAAAGCTAAAAAAATTTTGAAAATATAAAATTTGAATATGTGAATTTGAATCAAACACTTAGAAAAGATAAAAAGTGTTCTCTTATGTCATATCTTTTGTTATGCCTCCTGAAGATGGAGCTCAAGAGAGAAGTCCAATCTTGAATTTGAGTTGAAGAAAACTTGAACGTGGTAGAGACTTGGTTAAAGTATCGGTAATTTGATCGGTAGATGAAACATGTGAGACACAAAGAACGCCACTTTGAACCAGGTCAGATGAGATAGAAGTCAATAGCAACATGCTTCATGCGTGAATGAAATACCATATTAGAACAAAGTTGATTGGCTCTAATATTATCACAATAGATGACTTGACAGCAAGAAAGCTTGATAGCAAGATCAGAAAAGAGACAACAAACCTAGTTTAGTTCGACTGTAGTATTTGCAATAAACTGATATTCAGCTTCAATGGAGGATCGAGCTATAGTTTGTTGCTTTTTCGAACTCCAGGATACCGGATTTCTGCCAACATAAACAACATATGCACTTGTAGAAGAAAAATCATCCTTGTCTTCTGTCCAATCAACATTAGAGAAAAATGCAAATTTAAAGGGGAATCACTATATATTTGCAAGCCATCGTCAATGGTACTGGCAAGGTAACGTAAAAGACGTTTCATAAACGCCTAATCCTCAGTTGTTAGACGATGCATATACAGAGAAAGCTTGCTAACAGTATAAGCAATATCAGGCCATGTGATTAAAAGATATTGAAGACTACCAACGATGGTCCTATACTGAGTGGGGTCTGATAAATAGGTGCCCGAGGTCAACATGACAGAAGGACTTGTTGGTATAGGAGTACGAATAGACTTGGCCTCTTGCATATTTGTTTTAGGTAAAATATCCATAGTACAATGCCTTTGAGAAAGTAACATACTAAGGTCGTTTGGAACGACTTCAACACCCAAAAAATAAGACAGCAACCCCAGATCTTTAATGGAAAAACGATGAGCAAGAATGTCCACAAAACAATTAAACATTACAGCACTGTCACCTGTTAGAATTAAATCATCGACATAAACTATGAGATACATCATGCGTACATCAGTATTGAATACAAATATTGTTGCAGAATGCGGAAGTGATACCAACAAAATAACAAAATGCACAACCACAAACTATGCCAGATAATTCAATATAATAGCAACTAAAGAGACAACCAATCAACCAACAATGCAAAATAGAAAAAACACCAAGATTTAACGAGGTTCGGTATTGTTACCTACGTCCTCGAGCACTGCTGAAGAAACCTTTCACTATCTTTAAAGAGAAATACAAACTTTTGGACCATAATACAAATACCACAACTATTAGGCAAAATTGTAATTATCCAAATAGTTGGGCCAACTTGTAATTATCCAAACAATTGGGTAATACTACAAATACCCAAAACCAAAGGGGAAAAGCAAATATTACAAACTGTAAGGTCCTTAATGAAAGGCCATTAAACTATAAGGTCTTATATGAGACCTTACACAATATGGGGGGTGAAGGAGAATTTTAAATGGGACACTTAAACATCTCCCACATTGATTCTTTTATAAGCCCATATGGGACTCAAACTTTACTACTTAACCAAGTGGAATTTCTCCCACTTGCATATGAGCAAAAAAACTTAACAAATCTCCCTTGGTAAGCCTTTATGAAGGGGCCTGTTCAAGACATGAATTATAAGTTGTCCAACATGAGGACTTACTTAAGTTAACCTTGCCTTCAGGTGAGATGTAGTAAAATCTATAGCATAGTCCAGAACATCTTTTCCACGTATGCCAAGATGTGCGACCTCATAGAAACTTAGCCTCTTACATCATTAGCTAAGGAGGATTTGAACTTTCCGTGTTCACCTTTGAATTTGCATATATACACTGATTATTTGTCATAATTATATTTTATTGGCTAAGTATACAATGTTGTATTTTAGGTCCTTTTATATTTTTTAAATAAACATGCATTTATGAAAGAGTACTGATACACTTTATAAAATTTGAGTAATGATACACTTATAAGTTTTTTATCCCAAATGATATGGCAAATAAAGTTTTTTTTTATTGAATGGATCATGAGATGATCTAGTAAATCATTACATCGTCAACACATCTACTTGGCAATTATTAATTGAATACATATTTTTTGGATACAAAATTTATGATACAATTTGGGATGAGTATCATTATTCCTAAAATTTGTCTCAAAATTATGCGTCCCAAATAATATAAGGGCAATGCTACACCTACAACCAATTGCTTACCATCTAAGTTGACAAGAATTCACTAAGAAGGAAAAAAATGAGAAAGGAAAGTTATATATTCAATAGAATTTTGTCAACTCAGGTTGTAAACAGTTGGTTGTAGGATTTGACTGTAGATGTTGTATTATTCATGATATAATATAATGAATTTAAAACTATTCATATCATTCATTATATCAATAAATTATTTATTTGTTCATCATTAATTAAATATATAAAATTTGAGATATAAAATTTAGAACAAAATTTGAGATTATTATTGTCATTCTTTCCCAAAAAGATTAAAAAACCGTAAAAGAAGGTAGGACCCTAAATCTAATTAATATTAATTATACAGGCATTCATTAATTTATTAAAAGGACAAGACCGGATAATCTATACTCTATGATTCTCATCTTAGAGTTGCTTTTATGCCGATGCATGCGATATCTTCTCCATATATGGAATAATGAGAAAGTATTTTCAGCCGAGAAACAATCAACTCTCAACCACATATATAATAAGATATTATTAGTCAATAATGATTGAGAAACATTGTCCAGATTTAACTTAATTAATCAACAGGTAAATATAGTGCTACTCGTTCATAGAATGACTCTCTAATTAGTCATTACCAAATTTGGCATCTGAATAATATTAAAATCCGGACCATTTAATTTTAACCACCATGCATTTAATGATTTATATTTATTTAAAGTTTATCGATTAAAATTAACTATTAAGTCATTCAACACTTTTACCATCAATCCAATGTTATTATTAAGGATTATTATTTACCCCTTGAGATTAGGCCTAATTTTAGTTTCATTCCTAGCTTTTTAGAAATATTATTTGCTCCTCGAGGTTTCATTTTACCGTCACCAATTAAATAAGAAATGGCAAATCCATAATATTACCTTGCAAAGAAATTAAAAGTCAAAAGAAATCTGTTCTTGTTAACTTAACTTGCAGAATCAAACATTTCCTAGCAACCTCCAAACCTTCAAGATCAACCGCTGGAGCATCTTCAACTATAACAAAGCATATAAAAGTCATTATTAGAACAATGAGCATGAAATACCGAATTAAATTGACGGATAAAAAAATAATCCTTAGTTGAAGTTTAAGCATATCAGATTTGAAGAGAAATTGAATTGATTAGAAGGAATAATTTAAGAATTTAATGAAAATATGAACTTGATATGATAATAAAAAAGGAGCGTGATAGAGGTAGAGAAGAGGAGAGGGTGCGACCAGAGTCGAGGAAGTGGAGGAAGAAGCGAACGATGCAGCAAGAGAGAGGGGAATTGGTCTTCAACTTAGAGTTGTCCATTGAAAGAGAGAGAATTAGTTAGCGAGCTAAAATATAAAACAAAAAGAACGGATTTCCTTTTTCTTCAATTTTCCTTTGTTTTCCTCAATTTTCTAAGAAACTAACAAAAAACCCCAATTTCTCAAGCAAAAAACCTGTTGGATGAAAAGTTAGAACAACCAGTGAGATCAATATTTGAAGCCATATCATCAAGAGTTAGTCAAGGAAGACTTTACCCTTACTCCCAATATTGAGACCTTTTGGTTGACCAGATAACTACATAACAAGCTTCTTGTTTGGTCGACTAAGGATACGACTTTCAATTTCACCTTCAAAGATATTGCATGGCATAAGTTACTAAATAAGAGCCGCCAATGTCAAAAACAGTATTTAATAAGAACTACTCCCCCTGAGTTTAATGATTATTTGCCAAGTTCAATAAAATTTTATAAAATACTAAAGGCACAAGGCTCTATAGAAACTTCTCTCCAAGTGTCTCTCGAATGAGATCCTTGTCCTCTAAGTGTCTAAGTGTCTCCATGGCTCCAGGTGTCATCATCAGCTTCTTTGCATTCAATGAGATGTCACTCCTCATAAATAGACTCCTTTGCTTTAAGCACAAGGGGGGTGGGGGTGTGGGGGTGGGTTGGGTGGGCAGGGAAGGGGGAACAATCTCTCTCTCTCTCTCTCTCTCTCTCTCTCTCTCTCTCTATCTCGTCTTCCCCTGGTCAACAAAAAATTTTCACTCTATAGTTAATCTTTGACTTGAGCGTCGAAGGATTATCGTCAGCAACACCACCGCGACCTTTGACGCTTTATTTTCTCTTTGTTGTAGATCATTTGAGCCACTGGAGCCTCGGTTGATCAAAATACAACAGCTATCTTGACGGCCACGTGACCTAAAATTTTTTACTTTTCCCTCCTTCTTCGCACACTCAATAACTACCTTCTGGCTGAGTCAGGTCCTCTACAACAAATACAAATTTTACTGTTGAGCTAGAGGTCAACCGATTTTCAGCATCAACAAAACCTTTTCAACCAAAGCTCATGAAAGAAAAAGTGAATCAATAACTATCAATTTTTTAAGCTCTATGCTTGTAAGTATTACCGATTAAATGGATTTGCTACACCAGACCATGGAGGGGGAGAGGGGGATCGTGTTTTGGAACATTGAGGGGAGAGAGAGAGAGGGAGGGGGGGTTTGGTAAGGGAGATCCTTTGGATGGAGAAAAAGGGGTGATGAAGAGAGAGGGTATCGTCTCTCTTCTACATCTTCCAACCCATAAAGATCGGTGACAGTGGTGGACAAGATTGGCAATAGAGAGGACGAGATCAGCTGCTCATGTTGGGGTGCAGATAAAGCTAGTAGAATTTGGGGTGCAGAGTAGGGGTAGTGAGAGGAAGAGATTGGTGGCGAACAGGAGGAATTTAGGCTTTAGTGAGGTGGTTGCACCTACTGCAATGTGAGAGGTGGTTGGTGGTGGTGGTAATGTGTGGTGCAATAGTAGCCCTGGTTTGTTTGGGTTTGGGAGAGAAGGAAGAAAGGATAAATATATTAATTAATAATTTAATAAATAAGTATATATAAACAAGAGGCCGTTAAAGTCATTGTACTAATATTTTAATACAAGATTACGATTGTAACTCTAACTTTGCTAGATTTAATGTCCGATCAGAAACCTTAGGAGGCCAATCCATATTTCTAGAAAGTCAGGAAGAAAACTTGAATTAGGCCTAACCTCCTCACAGGGTTTGTTATAATCCCTTATTATTATTCTTTAACCATCAAATCTATGTCTCTTTCCCGCGTTTGACCCTATCTTCCTTGCTCTCTTTTATTGATAATGTAGATTAAAGCAATGTTAATGTAAAACTTATTATAACGAAAAGATAGATGAACTTGAAAGAAAGAAAGCTCTAAATAGTAACTAATATGTATTACAATTTAGAAGAAGCTAGAAAGTTTGTGAAGGTAAGAATAAAGATAAATGTCGACAAGAGTTGAAGAAAGATAAAGAGAATATAAGAATTGATAATTGACTTTCTGGTTCAAGTTCTCTACATGCATAAAAGGGGCGATTATTTTTTTATCTGAAATCTGAATGGATCTAAATTTGACAAAATCTGAATAGATCTAAATACAAATGTTTGAATTATATGTTTATTTTTTATGTTTTAAGATCTGATAATAAGTTTTATACTGCTTGTTTTTAATGACTAAAAACATCTGAAAACTAATAATTTGATAGATATGTCCTTATTTAATATTATATATCTTGTACATTGTATATGTTATATAAACATCTGTAAATAATCAATACATAGAATACTATAGTGCCATAAAAATTATATTGTTAATTAATATGTCTTGCATATATTATGAAATTTTTTTAATTACTGTGTAATTAAAAAATAAATGGTATTCAAAAAATTATTGTAACAATAGAATAATTAAAAATAAAAGATTAATTTGATGCTTGAAAGAGTTTAGGATTGGGAAAATTATGCAAAGAATTTGCAAAATAGAAATTAATTAAAATTATTGAGGGTATTTTAGAGCATAAAAAATAGATAATCCATTCAGATCTTTTCAGATTTAGATAAAAGCTAGAAAATATAACTTTTTTCTATTCAGATATAATTATTTGACAAAAAGTGTTCAATTCAAAAACATTAAGCATAAAAAAGTCTGAGTCCGAGATTCGATTAGTAAAATTTAAACTTCAAATGGAAAAGTAATCGACCCTTAGGGCAACTTAATACTATTACCCACCTTTTCTTAGTGATTAACTTTAATTGATAATTTTTAGATAAATGTATGCCATTAGATCTAATGGTTAAAATTAAATTAAGTGATAAATTTTAATGATAATAGGTAAGAATTGATAAGTTTTACATAAATCATCGGATTGGCTCTACATTTATATATATTTCTTGTTCTCTCCATGATTAAGTTTGGAAAATTTTATAATATTCTTGACATTTTTGCAACTTTTAAATAACTATCAGTTTCTTCTGTTAACAAGGCTCAAAGTTTTTGATCCAAGACAAATTAATTCTCTCTAAAACCACAATAAACAATACTGAATGATTTACTATCGTTGCATAATATAATATTTGATTGTTAAAGAACTACTTTTTTTACGTTCCTAATATATCTCATAGATTGAAGATCTATGATAAATTTTCATCTAAATAGGTAAATTTGTTCAACAATAGTAACTTTTAATAATCTCACCCGCTAGTTAACTCTTATTCTTTCCCCAAGTGAAAATCGTGTGATACTTTTATTTCCTTCATTTTAGTTGTTTGAGTTTGGCATGGACTGTATAATCTAGCAGCCAGAAGTAGACAAATGGGAAGAATTTGAAGATAAGGGTAAGCTCAAGTTAGGTAAGAAATTAGATTTAAATTCAACTCCATTTGGAATAGTGAAACAGTTATAATGGGAGCTCGAAGAGATAGCAAACCAAGATTTTCTCTCAAAGGCTAAAGTTTACTATTTTAATGGACGTTTGTAATTTAATTATTTAAGACAAATTGAGATTAAGGGATTTTAGAAGAAAATTTGGTGTGTAATAGCTTTTATTATGTGTTTTAAACCAAATACGCTTTTTAACAATAATTCTATAAACATGAGCAGGCCTCGCACATGAAGATATGTATGATAAACCATTATTATTTCAACTTATTATTGATTTTAGATATTACAACATATTATCTTCACTGAACATACAAATTTTAGTGCTTAGTTTGTTGAAGTACAAGGTGAGAACTGCTCAAATAGGAATTGGGTCGACGAGCACAGAATTGATTTCATCTTTCACCTTATAAGAGTTTGTGTAACAATCATCATCCTTGTATAGAAGATCCATGACCCGTGAAAAATTGAGGATGCGCTCAAGGAAGGGCGTTGGAACTGCTGTTGGTTTCAGCATCTCTTGATTAATAACCTTCCACGCACTAGAAACTTCTTTTCGGAGAAAACTGATTGCTTCTTCGTTAGAAACACAATGCTGCTTTGTGTAGCATTCCACAGCCGACACTACATGTTTCCTCTTTAGCTCCAACTACATATAAGATTTGCATAATTTAAAAATTTTTGATAATCAGATGTTTGATTGACCGTGTTATAAGAATTGTAGAATAATAATGTTAGACTTACAACCCAAAGAAAACCCAAAATCTACAATCTGATGTGATAGTCTAAATGGTAAAATCCTATCTAATTTTCCTCATTCATTTTTATTTTTTCTTCTCCATTAAATTTTGTCATATAAACTGCTACATCAGGCTGTAGACTTTGTATTATAAGTCTAATACTACTAAATATAGGTAATACTACATTTATAACCAACTTTTACAACCAACTCTTTACATTTTACTTTTGATTTTTATCTTTCTTTGCTAATGTAGTTACCTATTTAGTGCTATCAACGTGGAAACTAATCGTTGATATATTAGTTGTACCATACCTCTCTAGTTACTAGATCATCCATGAGTCTGGCAATAGTTGATGAAGCTACAATTATCTCAGGGTCATTAGAGATCCAATCGAAGGCCTGCTTGTAATTAGCAATCTTTCCCATGCCAAGGAAAGATGTTGTTGCTAGCATTTTATAACCACTAGTCACAAGTGTTGAAATCTTCATATACTCCTCCATGGTTGGAATATAGCCTTGGTTGCACCACTTGGCTTCAACTAAGTAACCTTCGACTAGTCGCTTCATCTGGGACATAAATAAATAAATTCAATTCGAGCTGGCACCTAATTAATTAGTAGGTAAAGTGTAAGAAATAGATTACCTCTTCTATCGCGTAATCTACACTATATGATATTCCTTCCTTCGAAAGCTCCTCATTTGCTTCCATATAAATGTCTATGAGTGCCTGGTATATTGGTTTCATGTACTCTGGAAGAATATCTATAGCGGTAATATCCCACCTAAAACAACTCAAGTGAAGACAAATTTTGGGGTAAATTGGACAAATTAATGTAGATCTTGATAAATTTAAAGTTTCCAGAATTATCTGTTAAATATTCTTGCTGAGAATAACCTTTTAATAGCATCAGTTAATATCTCAAGTTCTTCAAGGGTGCCATATACATCGTAGGTATCATCGATAATGGATGCCATGGCCATTACTTTGGTTAGAATCCATCTTCCGAAAGTGTATTTAGGCTCGAAGTACACTCCCAATATCCAGAAATAGAGTTCAACCAATCTGTCTCTTGCATATGGCACCTTCGTTGCAAAGTCCAAACTTTTCCACCACCTGCAATGCAAGTTCAGAGTCTTTAATTTTCTATTGCTTAATTTAAAACAGTTAACGGTAAACTTGTAGCCGTTTAAGAACTTCAATAGTTGAACTTACTTGGTGAGGCTGCTTAGCTCCTTCTGGTGTTGTGCTTGTAACATGTTAAAATCTAGTTTTGCAAACTTCAGTAGTGTTTGATTCTTTGGATCTTCTTCAGAGTAGAAATCGATATAATGCCTTGCCTCCAACCTTGGTACGCCTTTGCAAAAGGGCCTGTTCAAGGCATGAGTTATATGTTGTGCAAGATGAGGACTTACTTGAGTAACCCTTGACTTAAGGTGAGATGTAGTGAAATCTATTGCGTCGTCCAGGACATCTTCTCCACATATGCCAAGATGTGCAGCCTCATACAAACTTAGCATGCCCGTCACGTCATTAGTCATGGAGCTTTTGAACTTTCCCTGTTCGTCTTTGAATCTGCCAAATATATCTGCTTTACAATAAAACACTTGGTGAAAATTAACAATCAAGAGCATTGGTGAATTTCAGGAACCACTATATCTATATACAGGGGATGAGACACACTCACCACACGGAACATGGTATCCTTGTTGTCTTAGTAACCGAAATCTAAGAGCAACAGTGTTCAGATTGTTACTATCATCCCTTTCAAGATAGAGTTTCCCTAGTTCATCCTTTATCTCCTTATCAAAATGGTGAGCCACTCCTAAGCGTTGAACAGCATCGATCAAATTCAATTTATCTAAAGCCGTATTTGCGGTACAGAGTAACATCCTTCTCACCTGTTGCTTCAATCCTTCAAATTCTTTTTGAGTCGTGGCATCGGTCTATACAAGATTTTTATGAAGGAAATAAACAACAGTGCATTATAAAACAAAACTATGAAATTTCATTAACTATGCATGCATGCATGTGTGGATGTATCATTTATGCATTTATCTCGGTTGCTTTTATATGGACAAACAAAGAAACAATTTTTTAATTAAAGAGAATTGCATGCTAGCTTCAGCTATTAACTTGAGTTGCTTACAGCTTCAGAAATGCCTACAACTATCTAGGTAGAATATGAAAATGATCCCATGCAAATTAGTGATAGAGAACTTATCAAATAATTGAAGTAGATACCATAGGTTGAGAAGCATAAGAAAGGAAGTGATTTCCCCAAACAGTGGGATGATAATTTGCTGATTGGCGATTAATGTTTTGCTTAGGCTTTGGGGTAGAAGCAGGAGCTGCTGAAACTTGAAAAGACATTGTATATAGATTAACGTTGTGTGTCTGATATTGCCGTCGTGCCTATGGATTATATAGTTGAACTCATGCATCTAGAGATTATGCTTAGCATGTTTTTCATCTCATGTTCATTTAACGCCTTTTTTTTATCTCTTTGTGAGAAAATCTTATCACGTTTTTAATTTCAACAGTTGACAATTATTTTTTTCTAATAACTTAGTTTTTTTTAATTTCTATAATTGACAATGATTATTCATTTAATTAACACAAAAACTTTTGAGAAGTTTGTATTCAATTCTTAGAATAACCTTAACCTTATTCCATGATATATGTGTGTATATATAAAAAATAAAAATTAAAATGCTCTTTATCCAGTACAGAAACCCAAACAAACACGCTCTAAATCTAAACAATAATGCAAAAATTGTAGCCCACTTAAAGAAAATTTTCTGATTATTTCCCCGGAAATATACATCTCTGAAAAGATTAAAAAGTGTATGAAAAGAGGTAGAATTGTAATTAACATTAAATATATAGACATTCACCAGTTCATTGAAAAAATGGACCTAATCTGTGATTCTCATTTTAGAGTTGCTTTTACGCATTCAATTTATCTTCCATACATCAATACAAGAAAAAGTCTTTTCAACCGAAAAAGAATAAATTCTTAGCCACATATAAGAGTCCAAATTCAGGACAGCATTCTAAACATGAGATTTTTTATTATTTAAATTATATTCTTGTGATGGGTTTCTTGATTGAACAAACCGACAAGAGCAGTTTGCTGGTGGCAGTTGTACATAGGCTCCAAGGCGATATAAAATGTTTAGAATATTGTTTTAATTAAAAACTCTTGGTGTCAATTCGTATAAATAAATTAAATCATTAATCTTATTTAATGTTAACAAATTTCAAAATTTATTCATTTAAAAGTATTATATCACATTGATTTATATGTTAATTTATAAATTAAAGTAGTATTATACTTTTATATATAAAAGGTCATTTTTAACATTTTCTTGCTCTCTCCAAGGTTAATTTTGGCAAATCTTATTGTTAATATTTTTGCTTGTTTATCAAATTAATTCCTGCTTTTCGTTTTAAAAAGAAAATTTCCAGTTGTATAAGAAGTTTTGCAATCCCAGCGAAGTAATTATAATTATTCACGTGAACATAAATTTCTATTTTGTTAAAATCAAACCTCATATATACCCATAGTTTAGCTGTTCTATTAATTCTTTTATTTTCCAATTAATTAGATAATTTAAATAATTACTAAACAGAGGAAAGAAGGGAAAATAAACCAAAGAAAAAGAAAAAACCAGTGACTTAGAATAGTGCATATTGTTGAGACATAAAAAAATTTAAAATGAGTAATCGGTTTTAAAGAAAAAAAAAAGATTTATGTAGCATCAAATTCAACTTTGTATGGCTAAGTTACATGGAATCCCCTAATCTTATTTTTCTAAACATTTATTTCAAGGATCTTACAACCAATGTCAACTAAAATTACGTTAAATGGTCCATATTTATCCACTTACTATATCTTGTTTTCTTTATCTACTAAAATATCCTATTTTTTCTGTTGATTTGCTATTTATTAGCGCTAACATGTATTAAAAACAACTCACTTTCCGTGAGAAAAATTTTCTATTTTCTTTCTTTAATCAATGATGTAGAAGCAAATTGCTACACTAACCTGTAGTGCTTGGACCATTGTGATTTTGCACTATTGAGCCAGTAGTTGAATGTCCTAATGCTAAATGCTTCAGGGGCTTCTTCTCTAGACTAGTAGAGATACTTGTAAGGGCACTTTGGTGTCTAAGTCAGGTACAGGGGTGTAACTAATTTTTTTTTTTTTTTGGGATGAGCTAAAAAGATTTGAAAACAAAATTGGTGAACCTCAATTAGGAGATTTTATTAATTAAAAAAATTGATATACCTAATTTGTCGAACATAAATAACCTTACCCTTGAAAATTTAAACTCTATACAAAAAATAATTAAAATTATACTATAATAAAATGAAAATAAACATAATTAGAAAATGAGATAAAACATTATCAAAGTTGTGCTTTATGTTGCTTCAAGGTATATAAATTATTTATTATTGAATCTGAGTCAATATTTTAATTCCTTTCGTAGCTAATAATGATAATTCTTTTCTAATATGGAAAATTTGAAAAAGGAAATTAATTTTATATATTAACTCCTTTATAATAAAAATTAAATGAAAATAGAGAAATATTATTTTAATAAAGATTAATCAAAAGAGGTATAAATTGCTTTAGGCAACTCTTTTAAGAAGACTAAAATTTAGAAAATCTAATATGTTTAGGAAATATAGCATGATTTATAATAAATCAAATTATATAAATTTTGAAATAAATTATATATAAATTTATTCTAAAAAGTGTAGCTGCTTCTGCCCCTGCTAGATTGCTTTCCTCATCTTTATTGATATACTAATAGTTTTTGTATTCCGTTAAACTCATGAAACTTGCAAAAAAATAAATAAATAAATAAATTTGGCTGGGCTAGGCTGCTTCTACCCCTACTTCTACGGGAGAGTTTTCCTCATCTTTTTATGTGTACTAATAAATTTTGTATTCTATCCTACCGAACTCACGAAACTTGCAATCTTTTTAAAAAACTCCTGCTGGGCTACTGCGGGTGTAGCCTAGCCCACGCCCGAGCTGCTTCTGCCCCTGGTCATCAGATATTAGTTTTGGGAGAAGAGGATGAACGATCTATATATAATAATAATTTAGTGAAATAAAAGAAAGGAAACTTTCCTTCTTTTTTTTTTTTTCCTCAGCCTCTGTCCCCTCTACCATCCACCTCTACCTTCTACAACGCCTGCGCCTGCATACACTACCGGCTTTCGATTCCTATGGTTTGACTTTCTTCTTCAGGCTTGGGTGCTTTTCATGGACTCACGGGATATTTGGACCCCATTGATTGCTTTCTTTTCCTTCGTGGGCCTGACTCAATTCCGTTGCTTAGCTCAACCCAATTGGCATGTCCTCTTTCTCTCGCAATAAGTTTAAGAAAATTGGGGCGGAGATTAATAATATTTATATGGAAGAGGTTTTTTCAGTGAAATTAAATAAATATTTATAATTATTGATCTAAAAAATTTAATTATTAAAATGATTGATGAGTTAGCAACATTAAATATAACTTTTTAATTTTCAATACTAACTATTGAATTAAGTGAGATCAAGCGTCATAAATTTGTATTAATATCAAGAATTTGGTTTAAAAGACTCATTCTCTATATATATTCAAATATGAGATGATCCCTTCCCTGTATACAAATGTCGTCATCTAAAACTCTAGCTAATTAAATGCATTTGAGGTGAAACAAAATTTTAAAAAAAAAAAAAATCTTGCTAATGCACTTGGGATATGGACAAGAACTCTGAAATCTCTTGTTAATTAACTCTAGGTACAAAAAAAAAATTTACCAATCGATTTGAGGCGGACCATCTTGTAAGGTACACACCCTTAATTTTAATATATTTGGTGAACTACAAAAGATGAACTTCTAGAACATTTAACTTAAGTTCATGGATGTTTGTTAATTTGGATTTACAGGTTAAGATTTTATGTGTAATTGTATTGATACGGTTTGCATTTTTAGATCTAAAATATGTGATGGTAGCCAGAGTACAAATATTTGACAGAAGGATTGAGGTCAACCCTCTAAAATTTTACATCAAAATTAATACAAATTTAATTATATTTCTACCTTCTTTTGACAAATAATTTATTATGTCTTATAGTTTTTTTTTTTTTTTTTGGGACAAATGGCTTTAGCAGTAGCTAATTAGCTCCCTGGACATCGAAGTTGGAGAATCGTTGGTAATTCATTGTCATTTATTATGCATATTGGAAGTTGACATTTTATGGTCTTGTAAGTTAAACCTTTATAGTGTTGTGCAATGTGATCACTGGTGATGTATTGGTGAATCAATATTAGAAACTAATGGCCTAGCTGCCTATCCTGGTTGGAAACTAAATTTATTACAAATATTTGAATTGATCCTTTTGATTTCTTATTTTAATGCAATTTTATGTATACATATTTTTCTATTTACAGAGATAATTATTGTAATATCGAGTCATGTAATACAATTAAATACGAATTCTAAATTCATTTAGTAACAAAATAATAATTTAGAATCAAATGCATTTAAAAAAAATACATATATATCTTATGGTATAACAATATTTTTGGAGTTCTAATTGTTTAAACAACACATACTAGGGGTGTTTGTCGGTTTGAATCCAATGGATTTAGATAATAACCAATCTAATCCAATATTGATCGGTTTAGAAATTTTTCAATCCAATCCGATTTATTAAAAAAAAAATCATTCGATCCGATTCTATCAGATCCATTCCCAACTTTAAAAAGTTGACACAAAAGAAAAAAAATTCCAATATGATCCAATAAAAAGCACAAGTTAATGTGATATTATATAAATATAATAATAACATGGAGTTACTAGCGCAAGTTAAAATATTAGCAACCCATAATATAATGCTCATCTTTTAATTTATTCAAATCGTTGACTTGTTGAGAAAAAAGAAAAACAATAGGCGGCTACTGTCGGCTATTGAAGAGAAAAAAAATGTGTAATTTTCAATTACTTAATTTAGGGGTATACGTATTTATTATATTAAAATTATTAAAATTATAAATGTATAATGGACTAGGTTAATTTTAATTTTTAGATATTACATAGATAATCTTATTACCTATTATTTAAATTGAATCTATTTATGATAGATTTTTATAATATGATCTATTATTTGATCCAATTAATTTGTTTTTAAAAATACCAATCTCATCCAATTCAACCTACCAATCGACCAAATTCGATCAAAATTGGATCGGTTTGGATTCGATGAATCAGTTTAGGTAGATTGGTTTGAATTTGGAACACCCTTAACATATAGTTAATAAAGTCTAAACTAAATTTCATCATATTAGTTATAATGACATATGGTAATTTGAGGATGTTGTTATAGGTTTGTTAGTCAAATTATAATACCATTTTTTTGTTGCCTAAATAAATTCAACATCAAATGACAAACATACTTACATTTTTCATAAGCTCAACAAATCAACGGTACATGTTCTTGATTAGTATTAGCTCGACATTTAGCTAAGTAATAAAAAAAGAGTAATACTATATTTATCAAGTTGGGATACAAAGTTCATATCCTAACTGATGTGGCAGGTGACATGGCAATACCCTGTCATTTTCTACATCACCAAATATAATTAATTTTTTTCAATATTTATCATTTATATATGATTTGTCTATCTATTATCTTCCCCTTGAATTAAAGATTTCTTTTCTCATCATCATTATTGATTAAAAATTAATTAAAGTAGGTGATATAGTTGATGACAAGGTATTGTATAATGCCCTAAAATTTGAAACGTTAAGAATATTGTTTTTAATGAGAAGGGTGTTTTGGTAAGTTTATAGATATATAATTTTCTTTTGGATTAGGATTGATATTTAATTGATATTCCTAATTCAAATAAGAAATAAGATTATGTTACAATCCTAACTCTATTAGGATTATATTTGTCAAACCTCTATAAATAGTTGCTAGGGTTTTACACATTATAGTTATTAGAGGTAAGCTCTCATAAGTATTTGGTTATTGATAGATGATATAGTTGGCATATTAAGAACAAGGTTTTTACAGAGGTAGTTTTCTGATGATGAAGTATTTTGAAAATCATATCTTTTATGTTACTTATTATCTCAGTATGCTCTTTTAATATGTTAAAATTTGCATCCCAATGATTCTATTAAAATTTGTTTCATCTAAAAAGCTTTTGTATTCTATTTTATATGAATTTTCAAATGTGGCTCTAGAACCCTAGAATTTATCATTCTTAGTGGAATTCTAGAGTTATGAATTTTATTTGAAATAAATAGAATTCTCATAAAATTATGAAATTTTGTAAATTTATTATTTACATGTCTAGTTTAATATTATAAAATTTATCATAATTTTACAATAATCATATGATTTATTATAAATTTTCAAAGTGAGGGACATCAGTTGTGGAATTGGCGAGACAGAATCGACTAGCCCAAAAACATAAATTATTTGAAGGGGTAATTGATTTTGGAATGTTCTGAAAATTTACATTGTCAAACATCTATATGTCTACTTTGTCTCTCTAAATTCCTAGGATGATCCGATCAGCAGATTATTTATGAAAAATTAGAGAACTATAACTGCTTAGTTTTGCAACTAATATATCAGTTAAAGAATGATGCTTTCATATGAGTTTGAAATGAGGTGAGTAAAACTAGATTTCAACTGGAATCACAAAGAACATATTATATGTTTGATATTCTTTGAAAGTATTTTATGATATATAAACATTTTACGATTTTAAATGCCTCTGTATGTGTATGTATGATATGTGATATGTGAAAGTCTAATTCAAGAATGACTGTTGAATCATACTTAGTAGCTTTACTTATGGAGTTTAATCTATGTTCTATTCTGATTATTATTAGATCTTTATTTTGTTTTAGTATCGAATCTTTATTTCATTCTGATTATTATCATATTTTAGTTTATTTGTTCTGATTTTGCATGACTAGATCTCTTTTTTTTTTTTTTTTTGTATTGTTCTAATTTATGCATGTTCAAGTGGGTTTATTTGTGGTGTTTGTTCTCTATTTATGAATTTGCTTGAACTCCTTTCTATTGTGGAAATCCATTAAGCTCTGCTTTGAAGCTGTCATGTATAAATATGTATGTTAGAACATGTCTAACTATAAGCATATGTGTGCATTATGATACGTAAATTTTGAATGTGCAATTGGTTTGACATTACATTCACAAGCACACACATGGGCTACACAGTACCAATATGGTATTTTTTTGTATATTAAAAACTAGTTTGCTTACTAAGTTATATACTAACTTTAGTTTTATTGTAATCCCAGTATTTCAAGTGTAGCCAAGTTTTCTTTGAAGATTAAGAGATAAGGATATTTGTGTATCTAGGCAATAAGGCTTCGATGGTTTCCGTGGTTCCAATTAGTGTGTGAGGGTTTATACTTGTATCTTTGTAGTTGTGAAAGAACGGAGATAAGAGTGCAGTGAAGCTTGATGAATTTTTGTAACTGGAGTTTATGTTCCACAATAAGTTAGGTTTCGTTTTTGTAAAATCACTCCTCTAGCTCTTCCGGGTTTGGGGCATGACATATTATGTAATTGCCACATCAGATACAAACTTTATATCCCAACTTTGTAAGTGTTGCTTTACTCATTAAAAAAATTAAGATTTAGCTAAAACTCAAAACAATACCTTCAACTTGAATATTTTCTACATATTTTTCCCAATGACTTCAAAAAAGTTTATCGTGTGTTCATGTATTTCTCATTTGTAATTTTGAAATAACCATAAGTCTCTCCTATTAAAAAGGCTTAAAGATTTGGATCCAAGACAAATTCTCTCTAAAACCACAATAAATAATATTAAATGATTTACTGTAGTAGGATACTATCACATTTGATTGTTAAAGAACTACTTTATTTACATTCCTAATGTATCTCATAGACTGAAGATCTATGATAAAGATTTACCTAAGAGTAATGCTAGACTTACAACATTCATAAAAAAATATATTCTACAACATGACGTGGCCGCCTAAATAGCCAAAATTCATTAGAGAAGAAAAAAAACAAAAATGGTTGAGAAAAATTACATATCCAATAATAGGATTTTGCCACTTAGGCTACCACGTCATATTGTAAAATTTATGTTGTATAAATGTCGTAAGTCTAACAATATTGTTTATCTAAATAGGTAAATTTGTTCAACAGTAGTAACCTTTGATAATCTAACCCACTAGTTAACTTTTATTCATTCCTCAAGTGAAAATTGTGTGATGCTTTTATTTCCTTCATTTTTCTTGTTCGAGTTTGGCATGGACAATATAAACTAGCAGCTAGAAGTTGACAAATGGGAAGAATTTGAAGATAAGGGTAACCTCAATTTAGATAAGAAATTAAATTAAAATTCAACTCTATGCAGAACAGTGAAAGAGATATGGGAGCTCGAAGAGATAGCGAACCGAGATTTTCTCTCAAAGGCTAAAGTTTAATGTTTCCATGGATGTTTGTGATTTTATTATTTAAGACAAATTGAGATTAAGGGATTTTAGAAGAAAATTTGGTGTATAATAGCTTTAATAATGTGTTTTAAAACCGACTTGCCTTTTAACAATAATTCTATAAGCATGAGCAGGCCTCGCAGATGAAGATAATTATATGCATAATAAACCATTATGACTTCAACTTATTATTGATTTTAGATATTTTAACATATTATCTTCACTGAACATACAAATTTCAGTGTTTAGTTTGTTGAAATGCATGGCCAGAACTGCCCAAACAGGAATTGGGTCGACCAGGACCGTAGTGATTTCATCTTTCACCTTGTAAGAGTTGGTGCAACAATCATGATCCCTGTACAGAAATCGATGACTCGTGAAAAATTGAGTATGCGCTCTAGGAAGGGCATTGGAACTGCTATTGGTTTCAGCATCTCTTGATTAACAACCTTCCACGCACTAGAAATTTCTTTTCGGAAAAACCTGATTGCTTCCTCCGTAGAAACGCAATGCTGCTTCGTGTAGCATTCCACAGCCGAGGCAACATGTTTCCTTTTTTGCTTCAACTGCACACAAAGATTTGAAAAATGTAGAAAATTTTGATGGACATATTTTTGTTGATTGTGTTAGGGGAATTATAAAATCTACCCTGCGAGTGCTTATAATTTAATTTCTTTCACCTTCCACTTTATCACGTTTTCATTTATTAATTGTTTTTTATTAACTAATATTTTCTCTTAGGGAAATTATTGGATTCTTACACCGTCTATTTTTGCCGAAATGCTTCTTGTACTTTCTTGTCTATAAAATAAAGGTTTTTCTCAAGTTAATATTTTTTAACATACATAGTTTAATTAAATTTTGGATTTGTTTGTGAAAATTATTTACGCATATATACTTATATATGCATATAGAACCCAACAAAATATCTTAAGAAAATGAGTGATATTTTATGTATGATCGATCAATTAAACTTACTGCATACAAACAAAATATCAATAAATTAGGAAATTATAGTTAATCACCTAATAATCAACTATTACAACGAGATCTTCAACCCATTGGACCTAATGGAGTTGATTGCATGTATAGAATTTTTCAAAGAAAATTGTTCTTCTTTTTTGTAGAATTCTTGGTTTGTACTTTTTATTTTTATCTCCCTTTGCTTCTGCAGGTACATATAATTAAGTGCTATCAAGATGGAAACTATTCAATGACATATTAATTATACCATACCTCTCTAGATACTATATCATCCATGAGTCTTCAAAAGCTACAATTATCTCTGGGTCATTAGACATCCAATCGAAGACCTGCTTGTAATTAGCAATCTCTCCCATGCCAAGGAAAAAGTTTATTGCCAGCATTTTAGAACCACTAGTCACAAGTACTGGAATCTTCATATACTCCTATCCATGGTTGGAACATAGCCTTGGTTGCACCCCATGGCTTCAACTAAGTAACCTTCGACTACTCGCTTCATCTAGGACATAAATAAATAAATTCAATTCGAGCTGGCACGTAATTAATTAATAGGTAAAGTGTAAGAAATAGATTACCTCTTCTATCGCGTAATCTACACTATATGATCTTCCTTCCTTCGAAAGCTCCTCCTTTGCTTCCATGTAAATGTCTATGAGTGCCTAGTATAATGGTTTCATGTACTCTAGAAGAATATCTATAGTGGTAATGTCCCACCTAAAACAACTCAAGTGAAGACAAAATTTGGGGTAAATTGGACAAATTAATGTAGATCTTGATAAATTTAAAGTTCACAGAATTATCTGTTAAATATTCTTACTGAGAATGACCGTTTAATAGCATCAGTTAATATCTCAAGTTCTTCAAGGGTGGTATAGACATCACAGGTATCATCGATAATGGATGCCACGGCTATCACTTTGGTCAGGATCCATCTTCCGAAAGTGTATTTGGGCTCGAATTATGCTTCCAATATCCAGAAATAGAGTTCAACCAATCTATCCCTTGCATATGGCATCTTCGTTTCAAAGTCCAAACTTTTCCACCACCTGCAATGCAAGTTCAGAGTCTTTAATGTTCTATTGCTTAATTTAAAACAGTTAACAGTAAACTTGTAGCCGTTTAAGAACTTTAATAGTTGAACTTACTCGGTGAGGCTGCTTAGCTCCTTCTCGTGTTTGCTTGTAACATGTTGAAATCTAGTTGTGCAAACTTCAGTAGTGTTTAATTCTTTGGATTTTCTTTAGAGTAGAAATCGATATAATGCCTTGCCTCCAACCTTGGTAAGCCTTTGCGAAAGGGCCTGTTCAAGGCATGGGTTATATAATGTTCAAGATGAGGACTTACCTGCGTAACCCTAGACTTGAGGTGAGATGAAGTGAAATCTATAGCATCATCCAGGACATCTTCTCCACGTATACCAAGACATGAAGCCTTATAGCATGCCCCTCACATCATTAGTTGAGGATTTGAACGTTCCATGTTCGTCTTTGAATTTGCCAAGTATACATGCCTTACAATAAAACACTTGACGAAAATTAATATATTCAAGAGCATTGATGAATTTCAGGCGCCATTATATCTACATACAAGTTATGAGACACACTCATCACAGGGAACATTGTATCCTTATTGTCTAACTAGCCGAAATCTAAGAGCAGCGGTGTTCAGATTGTTGCTATCATCGCTTTCAAGATAGAATTTCTCTAGCTCATCCTCTATTTCCTTATCAAAGTGGTAAGCGACTCCTAAGTGCTGAACAGCATCAATCAAGCTCAATTTATCAAAATCCTTATCTGTCTTTGAGATTAGCATCCCCTTTACTTCTTGCTTTAGTTCCTCATATTCTCGTTGATGAGTTGCAACATCAATTGTCTAAACAACATTTTTCTAGGAAAAAAAAAAAAACAACGTTGCATGCAAAGTAATATTAATGCATCTGTGAGGTAATGCAGTCATTGATCTCAATTGCTTTTATGGACAAACAAATTAAGATAATACAAGAAGTTTGTTTAACAAATGCTAGCTAGCTAGCTTCAGCTAATGTTCTGAGTTACTTAAAACTTGGGATGCCTACTATCTCAAAGTGTATATATACGGGCTTAGGGGTCTGAAGATGTAATACTAATATCTAATATAATCGTAGAAATAATTGTGGGGGGAAAAAAAGTCAATCAGAGATTAAATATAGAAAAGATCTGATTCAGTTTGGTGGTATATATATGTAATTGTACATGTAAGGAAATTGCAAAACTAGCTAGAAGATGAAAATGAGCGCATGTAGATGCATGGTAAGATACCACAGGATCAGAAGCATATGAAAGAAAATGATTTCCCCAAATTGTAGGATGATAATTTGCTGATTAAGGTTTGATGTTATGCTTAGCTTTATGGGGATAACTAGGTCTATGGAAACTTGAAGAGATGTGCTATATAGATTAATGTTTATGGAGTAATATTCGTGGGTTACACTGGCTTCACGATCATGCATTATATATACTCATAAAATTAGAGATATTTATGCTAACTTGGCATGTTTTTCATCCCATGTTCATTTAAGTCCTTTTTTCTTTCTTATCTACATGCTTTTAAATCTGCGGTATAGATAAAATCTGTATGGATGTCTTCTAAGAGGCTGTACGACTTCAACGCTATAGATTGAATATTCTTTATTTATTTTTAAAAAATGAACTATTTTACTTGGTCATATTGAATATAAGAAGGAAAATGTATTGATATGAATGAATTACAAGGTACTATGACTAGCCAATTTATAGGCTTGATACAATTACAAATATAGCAGTAAATCATATATACAAGGAAAGAAAATAATCTCAATAATGATGATTGATTATCTAATTATATGCCTAAATTAAAAGAGAATCATATCAATCATATATATAATAGAATCATATATATATATATATATATATATATATATATATATATATATATATGTATATGTTAACAATATATACGATAGAATCATATATATATGGTATATATATGGTATATATATGATAGAATCATATATATGGTAACATCCCCCCTCAAACTCAAGTTGGTGATATAGAAGCTAACTTGAGTTTGGAAATCAACTCACGAAACCGTCTTGGAGGATGACTTTTCGTAAAAATATCAGCTGGTTGATCAACAGAAGAGATTGAACTGAGTTGGACAGTACCACGGACAGTATGTTGTTGTATGAAATGCAATCAGTCTCTATATGCTTGGTACGCTCGTGAAAAACATCATTGTGAGCAATTTGAATGGCACTACGATTGTCACAATAAAGTGACGTAGCATGAGTATGAGTGATTCCCATATCTTCAAGTAACCAACGAAGCCATAGAAGCTCTTGTGTAGTATCAGCAATAGCACGATATTCAGCCTCAGTACTAGATCGTGCTATAACAGTTTGTTTCTTACTTCGCCAAGAAATAAGAGAGTCTCCTAAGAAAAAGCAGAAGCCTGTAGTTGATCGTCGATCAGTAGGGTCACCAGCCCAATCAGCATCAGAATAGGCAGTCAATTGAGGTTTCGAATGGCTAAAAAATGAAGTCCATGAAACAAAGTACCATTGATATATCGAAGAATGTGAACAACATTGCGAAATGTGTGAATCGAGGAGCCGATAGAAATTGGCTAACAATGTGGACAGCATAGGCAATATCAGGTCTAGTAATAGTGAGATAGACAAGACTGCCCACTAATTATCGATAAAGAGTTGGATCATCAAGAGGCGTCCCATCCCAAGAATTGAGTTTAACATTAGGCTCTAAAGGAGTGGAAGCCGTTCTATTATCACTTAACCAAGCTCGAGCAAGTAGTTCAGAGGCATATTTGGCTTGAGAGAGATAATACTCGTCATTATCAGAAGTAACCTCTAAACCAAGAAAATAGTTAAGATCACCGAGATCTTTCATCTCAAAGTGTTGACTAAGAAAATGCTTGAGTTCTGAAATATCAGTAATATCATCCCCTATAATAATTATGTCATCCACATAAAATAGAAGAAGAATGCTTCCTTTTGAGATCTTGCGCACAAAAAGGGCAGAATCATGGGAACTAGAAGTAAAGCCAAATTTTCCAATAACAGAACTAAATTTGGCAAACCAAGCTCGAGGTGCTTGTTTTAGACCATATAGAGCACGACGAAGCTTGCAAACTTTGTTTAGAGGATGTGCGTATCCTGGAGGTGGCTGCATATAAACCTCCTCAGCAAGATTGCCATTGAGGAATGCATTTTTAACATCCATCTGAAAAAGACTCTAATGTTGAATAGCATCAACTGCGAGAAGACTTTCTAATAGAGGTAAGTCAAGCAACTGGAGCAAATGTCTCCTCATAATCAATTCCATATTCTTGAGTATACCCTTTAGCAACAAGACGAGCTTTGTGACATTCAATAGAGCCATCAGATTTTGTAGACCCATTTGCAACCAATCATAGATTTGTTAGAAGGAGGATCTACTAAGTCCCATGTATGAGTTTTTTCAAGAGCCTGTAATTCCTCTGCCATTACTTTCTGCCAATCAGGGTTAGTACTAGCTTCACGATAAGATTGGGGTTCATATAAGGAAAGAATGGTAGAAAAGCAATGATAATCTCTAAGTTTAACTGGAATTTCTCTTACCCGAGTAGAATGACGAAGGATAGGACACTGCAAGAAAAAAGCAAATATTTGACTGTTTTTAGCCGTCAAATATGTAATATTTGACGGTTATTGCGTGTCATATATGTCACCGTCAAATATGATAATAGTTGACCGTTGGTCAAACAGTCAAATATTCACTATAACATTATTTGACTCTTACAAAATAGTCAAGTTTATATACTTTTGAATTCAAATTTTAGGCATTATTTGATGGTTTATTGGAGAAATATTTGACATAAACCGTCAAATATGACAAAATTAACGGTCAAAATTTTTAAATTATTGTGAATAATATTTGACAGTAACCATCAAATATTATAAACCTAACGGTCAAATTTTTTCATATTTGATTGCTTTTAACCGTCAATTATGTGATAGTAACAGTCAATTATGTGACAGTAACTGTCAAATATTATGAACCTAATGGAAAATTATTTCTACCTATCTGCTGAACATTGGTTATATTTCATTTTGTCAGTTATAAAATTTCCAAGAGAATTATACCTCATTCTTTTCTCTAACCAAAGCCTTGGCCAATGCATTAACTTCAACAACTTTCTGGGCAGCAAATGCAAGCCAAGACTTGATTTCCTTATCCAACTTAGGCTCATTGACTAGATCAACTGCAGTGTGGAGAAATGTGCAGTAGGTGGAGACCACAAGCTTGTCTGCATAGAAATAACAAGAATTATTCGTCAATTCATATGGTAAAATAAAAAAATAAATATAAAAAAGGAACTCATCACCATGTAAAAGATTATGCGAGCAGAAAATGAATACCTTTGCCAACAATTCCCTCAAGTTCCTGCAGGGTAGAGAGGGAAGCAGCAAGATCATTGGCCCAAATATTCCTTCCATCAACCACTCCCACAAAGAGGTATTTGCCCTGACAGAATCCACTCTTGATCAGGTCAAAGGTCTTAGTTCCACAAACCAAATCAAAACCGTAAGCAATAACACCCCTCAAAGAAGTGAGGGTCGTGAATGCCTCAGCAAGGATATCAGCAAAGTAAGTCTCAATGAGGACATTCAAGCCAGATAGAGTTGATTCTAGTTCAGAGTAGGCCTCAGTAAAAGCGTGTAACTCGTGAGAGTCAAGATCCATCGCGAGCATGGGCTCATCAAACTGAATCCAGGAAGCACCAGAGCTTTAAGCTCATAAACAATTTCCCTGTTGAAGATTTTGTAGTTACCATGAATATTAGACAAGTCATATGGGTATTCACATAATATAAAATAAACGCAGATTAAAATATCTATAATTTTAATAGGCTATGATTGCATACTTGCAGATTTTTATTGTTATTCAATGTTCAAAACGTGTAACTCAAGCAAAGTTTCTCTCAAAATACTGGATTCGAGAAAACATTATAAAACGACTGATACGCAAGAACTGGAATTTCAGGAAATAAATAAATAATTTAAAATTACATCAAAATGAACACTTTCCTTGAGCATAAAAATCAATAACTCAAACTTGTGACCCATGCTAGAACTTAAGAAGAAGAAAAAATGAAAATAGAGAAGCTAATAAAATAACCAGAGAAAATATACTTTCAACTAAACATTTCCATAAATATTTTTAAAGATCAGACTCTGTAAAACCAGAAGATATTAAAAAAATTAGAAACAAAACACACTATCACATCAAAACAGTGAAAATTTTACTTTAAGCTAAAGATTTTGTAAAATATTCAAAGATCAAGACTTGTACCTCAAATCAACACGCCATGCACAATCATCAAACATCCACAAACAGAAACAACTCAGACTTTCAAAAACTTCGAGTTAAAAATATGATACTTGAAGTACAGCTAACTTAAGTAGAAATTTAACAAAAGATCAAGCAACAAGCTAAAATTAAAATAATAATAATAATAATAATAATCAGTAAATAAAATAAGGTTGGAAGTTTAAAGATCATAACCTGTAACAGTGATTCTGACACTCCAAAAGAAGCTCTTGTCTACCTTTAAGTGAAACTTTCTGTCTCTGACCTTTTCACATTTGCAGAGCTCAAACTGTGCTTTAGAAGTTTCTCTCCTGAGAAAATTCAAAACATCAACACCACCAAGGCGATTTACATACTCCACAAACTTCTCATGAAGATCTTGAGTCCATCGGATTCGAGGTTTGTTGGAGAGAACAGGCATAGATGAAAAAGAACCACTAGAGGAAATAGAAACACTTCCAAGAGAAAATCTTGGTTACTGCCTGTCTAGCCGAGAAGTGATGTTCAGCTAATGAGCAAAGTGAAGAGAAAGAGTTAGCAAGAATCAAACTTGAGTTATTCTGGATAAAGCAATGTTAAAAAGGTTATAGTTAAGAAAATATTTACTCTGTGATCTTAGATTTCATCAAATGAGGCCACAAAGTTCCGTCCACTAGTGGCAGCATCGTCTCTGAGCAACTTGATTTGTTCTTGAGGAAGAACCTTGCTACCAACCATATTGGTACAGGGATTTCTGTAGGATCCTTCAGAGTATTTATGGTTATAGTATTGGTTGCCACAGAAATCAGATTTCACCATTAATTGCAAGGTGTTCCTTATTTCAATACTGGGTTCAGGTTGCTCTAGCGATACAACAGAAAAGTTCTCCCCGGATGTTGAAACTCCACCAATGGCTGATGATGGCTGCACCTGCATGTGAGTCCTCAGGTTCCAAGGTTATTGCATAACAAAATACTCAAGTAATCCAATATTACAGTCACTACTCATTCCTGGTTTCTGTTGAAATCTTTCCTAGAAATTGATCTTCTGACTGTTCATTGAAATCCAATCCAAATAATTAAGCTAACAAGAACGGCAGGCAGTGTTGCTAGCATTAGAAAGTGAATCAAACTTCATTCTCCGATGAATTATTTAAGACTAAAGAAGCCACGCCGCAGATCCGCAACATGTGGAAAAGGAAAGATGCAGATTAGATGATGGATGAAACAACAGCAGAGTTGAATTCATATTAATAGCTTAAAATTTTCACAATATTCCCAAAGCCTTCTAGGGTAAGATATGAATATAAATGTGAATAGTGCTGTCTACATTCTCTTTTATTTATTCCTAGAAAGGACAAAATCTAAATTGATTTATTGACATAACCAAAGCACAAAAACATTCAATTTTACGAATTAATCAACAAGATAAACCTCTTCTAGATAAACATATCCTTTTAACAATCTCCAAAATTATATTCTTTTCACATTCTCTAAAATCAGAATAATCACTTGTATGCATATTTTTCAAACCCAGACTAATCTATTCGATATTCAACAAATTTTACATAAATGTAAGTAACTTACAGAAATAAAATCAACCAAAAAAAAATCTGAAGAGGAATATTGATATTGGACTTGCATGGTTTAATGGTAATAAACAAGAGCTATGTAGGCATAAGTTCAGAAAACAGATCTACAATTACTCCTGTGAAATCACTTTAACCACCCTTAAAAGAATTATTTTATTTAATTTTGGCTGAAAAGAAAGACAAATTCTCTGGGTGATTTCTGAATGAGATGGCACTTTGCATAACATGTGAATTTCTCAAAACATACCTGCTCTCTTACCAATCAAGCACAATGTCCACAATCAAATGCCGAAAATAGAACAAAATCTCAAATAACTCAAAACGCACGCGCACACACCCAAAGAGCAAAAACGACAACACTTTAACTTCTAACCATCCTAACCCAGAAAGCTCTAATTTTTCTTATTCTCTCAAGTCTGGCCCAAAACAGAACAAAAAATATAAACAACAAAAATAAAACCCAAAAATAAAACTACCAAAGCAACCAAACTTCTGAAGACAAAGTAGAAAAACAAACAAACAGGAAATTGAGAAGAAGGGAGCTCAAACAATTAATAGCAAAATTCTCTGACCATGGACAATCTTGTGTATTTCTTGCAAGGAAACAAATAACTAAATAAAGGCCTAGGCAAGCAGGCAAGCAAGAAATGAAATATAGATATAAAGTTCCGAAAGCCCTTTTCTCCTTCCCGATGCACACATGCAAATTGTAGCAAACCCGCCAGAAATTAGAAAGAAAAAAAAACCCATTGCACCAGGAAAATCAAAGAGAATGGAGAGCGAGAGAGGGAGAGAGAGAGAGAGAGAGAGAGAGAGAGAGAAAGAGAGAGAGAGAGGAGATGAGAGGAGAGAAACCGGTGATGGAGAAACCAGTGCAGACTGATCGACCTCAGTGATGGATTGAGGAAGAGATACTAGTGAATAGGGATCAAGGGAGATGAGGGATTGAGCTGTTGAGAGTCGATTGAAAAAGAGAAAGATTGATCGAGTGAGGGAGATAAGGGATTCGACCGAGGGATATAAGGAGAAAGCGAGGGAACGACGGAAAGAGTGGAGGGAAATCGATTTAGGGCAAAAGAAAGAGAGGGAATGAAAACATAATATATATAGGATGACAAATTCGTAAATAAAATGAAAATTAATAGTGTCAAATTTAAGCAAAAATTATGTTGACTTTTTTTGGGTACATCATATTTTACGGTTTTATAAAAAATAGTCAAATATATAAAAACTAATGTGTCAAGTATTTTAAAATTTCTTGTAGTGGGAGAAGAGTCAAATTGATCAGGTTGTACGTCAATCCATCAGACATAACAGATTCATCGTTAGGCAACGTGGAAGTATCGGGTGCATCTGAATGAGGCTCATAAATCAAACCTTTATCAATGTCAACAGGGAACAATGAAACAGAATGATCATTGAAGAAACGAGATTTAGAAATATGAGGGACTTCAAATTTGGACATCGAGGAGAACATTTTATGCTCCCAAAAAATAACATGACGAGAAATACGAAGATGCTTGGAGACAGGATCCCAACATCTATAACCTTTATGTTCAATACCATAGCCCAAGAAATAACAGAGACAAGCTCGAGGTTCTAACTTGGTGCGTTCATGAGGTTGAAGAAGGACAAAACAAACACAACCAAAAACCTTAAAAATATTATAATCAGGAGGATTACCGAAAAGACGTTCATAGGGTGAAACATTACCAATGATAGGAGAAGGTATACGATTGATTGTATAAACAGCTGTTAGTGCAGCTTCACCCCAAAAACGTTCTAGACATGAGGTAGAAATTAAAAGGGCACGAACGGTTTCCAATATATGCCTATGTTTTCTTTCGGCTCGACCATTTTGCTGAGATGTATAAGGACAAGAAAAATGAGAAACAGTTCCGTTTTCTCAAAGAAACATTTGAAATTTGGAATCCCTATACTCCATGGCATTATCAGCACGAAAAATTTTGATTGATCGAGAAAATTGAGTTTTGACCATATTAACAAAGTCTCGATAGATGGTAGGTAATTCAGACCTATTTTTCATGAGATATAATCATGTAAAACGAGAATAGTCATCAACAAAAATAACAAAATATTTTGAACCACCCATAGTAAGATTTGGTGAAGGTCCCCAAATATCAGAATGAATTAGATAAAATGGAGTAACTGAAATAGATTCACTATTATTAAAAGGTAAAGCAGTTTGTTTAGCAAGTTGACATGACAAATAATCAATATTTTCATCATAAACTGTACCAAACAAACCACTAGATTTTAAAAGTTGTAAATGACCAAGGGAGACATGACCAAGACGTGAATGCCAAAGACTTAATGATGACTTTGTTATAGTGGATGCTATATTGGATTTATTTGATATTGATGAAGGAAGATGAAGATTCATGAGCTCAAATAGACGACCCACTCTACGGCTTGTCCCAAGAACCTTGCCCGTCCGTGGATCCTGAACACAATAACCAGAAGAAGAAAAAGTAACATTAAGACCAAGTTCACATAATTGACCCACAGATAGAAGATTTAATGTGAGGTTTGGAATGTAGAAAGTATTTGGTAACCTAAAGTAGAAGTAGAAATATGACCGACATGGCTAACATGCATTGAAGAACCATCAGCAGTATGAATAACTGGCATGTTAGAATAACAATTTTTGGAAGAAAATATATTAGAATCTGAAGTCATATGATTGCAACAAGCAGAATCAAAGTTCCATGATGGATTACCTAAGTTAGTAGTTAATGCAGAAATTGAGGAATTACCGGAATTAGAAAGAACTTGTTGAAGAATGGACTCAAGATCATTAACAGAAAAGGTTTGGGAAGAGGAACTAGTACTGGAACCCTGATTATTGTCTTCAGCAGCAACAGCAGAGAATTGAGACTTACTCTTGAGGTTACCTTTCTATTTGAATTTACGACTCTGCTTAGGAGGAGCTTTAGGACAATCTTTGGCAAAGTGTCCTGACCCAAACTTACGACAATAGCGACAAATGCGGGTAGGACATTCACGAATAAAATGTCCAATCTCATGACAATATTTGCATTCCTGGGAAACTGAGGATTGAGTATCCATGACAGTGTGTGTATTTTGAGTCTGAAGAGTATTCAAACGAGTCTCTTCAGAGAGAAGTTCAATAACAACACTGTCAATAGAAGGTAGAGGTTGGCGATGGAGCAATGATGCGCGAACTGGTTCAAACGTGTCATTAAGTGCCATGAGAAACTGTATCAAACGTTGATGATCTTTGTAAGTCGAAAACTTTGTTGCATCTTCAGAACATGACCATGAAGGTTCTGATAGTGTCAATTGATCCCAAAGATACTGCATTTGAGAAAGAAATTCATGGATTGATTGACCTGAAGATTGACGTAACTAATGAAGATTGCGTAGAAGTTGATATTGATGAGCCAAATCTGTTGTGCTATATCTAATTGACAAAAAATCCCACAAAGATTTGGCTGTATGAAAACGACCAAATTGAAGATTGATTGATGGTATAGATGTATTTCTAAACCATGTAATAATCTGGTGATTTTTTGCATCCCAATCCTCTTGTCGTACAATGAATTTTTCATCTGATTCGTCTTTTTGTTGGATTGCCTCAAGAAACGCTCCAGTGATATATCGCCATAATTTTTGACCTTTAAGAAAGCTACACATAGACTGGGACCATATAGTATAATTGTGACCATCAAGAAGAACTTGAATTGGTTGGGCAATATCTAACTTCTCATTAGAAAATAAATCACAAAAGAGAGATTTTAATGTGAAGAAATAGTTTGACCTGAGATGATAATCTGGCTGTGTGGATATTGGACAGCACTAGGAGATAAAATGAAGAAGGAGTTTTGGTATGTGATTTGACTTGATGGCTTGTTAACAAACCCGTGAATGAACCATGTGAATGCAACTTGTGCTAATGGCTTGACTTTTCTTGAAGAATTTGAACAAATTGGCTGGAGTAAAAAATTAAAGACATGGCTCTGATACCATATTGAATATAATGAAGGAAAATGTATTGATCTGAATGAATTACAAGGTACTATGACTAGCCAATTTATAGGCTTGATACAATTACAAATATAGCAGTAAATCATATATACAAGGAAAGAAAATAATCTCAATAATGATGATTGATTATCTAATTATATGCCTAAATTAAATGAGAATCATATCAATCATATATATGATAGAATCATATATATATGTTAACAATATATATATATATATATATATATATATATATGTTAACAATATATATGATAGAATCATATATATATATGGTGTATATATAATAGAATCATATATATAGTAACAGGTCATATTAAAAGCAATATAATTAGTTAAAAATTCATAATATATGGATCAAATTCTAATATATATGTCTAGAAGAAGCATTTTTATTAGATCGGTTGTTGAAAGTAGCGCTTTTAGTTCCTTAACCAGTGATAATTAATTCATTTAACATAAAAAAAAATTAATTCTTCAAAGAACTTTGAATCATTGACTTCATTGATATATATATTAGAAATTGTTAACTTAAATAAACAAAAATATGATTTATTTAATTCAACCATTTCTAAAAGATAAGTACCTATATAAAATTAATAACAAAAAGAACTCGACCACATACTTACCAATCACTCACTTTCTCTTTCATCTACGTAGAGATCGGAGTTGTGATAAGCATCACATTGCCAACGTTACCAAAATATTGTCCACTTATCTGGCTTCTCTGTAGCAGATATAGCTTTGGCGCACATGCTTCATGTACGACATCCTATGGCACTGCACATGGAATGCCAATGGCCACCCAAGTCTCGTTAATGTCTTTCCTTATATGAAATCAACTCATTGTTTTAATGTAAGTGATCCATATTTCGCATATGTCTATTCAGTCGAGAGAACTACAAGTTTTCATTATAAGGGTGGTCGTGAAAATGTGTGTGTTTTTGTCTAAATACACACATTTTCATGCATTTATAGTGATGAACACAAATTTAAAAAAAAAAATTTAATCAAGATACACATTTTTTTGTAATTTAATGTGTACCCTAATACAACTCTTATTATATAGTGGTATCATATGAAATGTGACGTGTGATAATTATTATTTGCACATCTGAAGGATGGAGTCATTACTTAGAGGACAACGAGAGGCAATATCTTTTTAATGACACAAATTAAAGGACAAAACATCCCCTCCCTTTTTTAATATATATTTATATACATAAGTCAATTGACATAAATTCAAAATTCCTTGTTTCATAATTCTCTTCTATCGACTATTTTTTTCAAAAAATAATTTATTGTCGCCACAACCCTTAATCACCTTATTATTAATCCATATATTGATGTAGATCAGAATATTGCAAATGATTTTACACTACAAGTAAGTGAACCATATCACCACCACTCTCATCGACTCACAGCTAATGATCTGTTATACCATACAAGTTTTGTTTACCGTTGATCACCAAACTCAATCATCTACCATAAAAACATTCAACTACCCTAGTTCATGACTAATCATACAGTTTAATCGTCACCAGGGTGTCTTGAAATTGTCTCCACTATAGTTTGTTGTTAGGTTGTGAAAAATTTTCTACCATCGTCATGATTATTCCCATGCATTCTCAATCAATTAGGTTTTCTAATTACAAATTAGGGTTTGCCTGGTTTGAGAATTAGACTGTGATTACAGGTAAAAATGTGTTCTTGGTGGGATTTTTGGATCGGTTGTTTCAAACATGCTTCCGTGCAATTTTTTCTATAGTTTTCAACATTACTAGCATAACTCGTTAGTTGGAGTCCAGACATGAACAGGTCTAAAACTTCAATGAGGTTTATAACGAAATCTCATATTTGTTTTCCCAATGTTATTAAACCAAATTACCTCAAGGGAAGGTATTAATTAAACTCATAAATTAATAGTTAATTAATTGAATTAACTAAATGGCATAACTCATATCGTAGAGTCAAATTAGCACAAAATAATTATATACCTAATTAATTACGTTACCAATTAAGTTAAACAAAATATACATTCGGTTTTGTCTCAGTTCTCATACTTGTAATTTTGAATTTCAATTAAAATAGAAATACTGAAAAATGCAAAATTCTGTCGCCACACAAACACATTTATCATCTTTCTCTAGCATTTGATCCATGTCCGGTTCTGGTTATGACGCAGTGATCACATAAAGCATGGGAACGTAAGCAACAGGCATAAACAAATTAGCGTCTGCGGGGGACTAGGTGGATAGTTTTGGCCAACATTACGAAGATTCTGAAGATCTCTGGCTACACAAGTGTGACAGGGAGACATATGGAATCCATTTATAGGTAAAGTTATTAAATCATCATGTGCTTAAACTTAGGTGACACCTGGGTTTGAAGTAACTAGATATGATATGTGGTAATTTGTCCTTATATGGACGTGTGAAGAAAGCCAACCTAATAGACAGAAATTTTTCGAAAAGTAATTATGGTATATTTTTGGTAGCTGACGGCTTCTTGACAGGTTTTAAGTATTAAAAAAAAATGACTTATGTTTCAGAGCATAGGCTCTTGGCCTTCACTATGATTTTGTTCTTAAGCTTGATGTGCAAACATCAACTTAACTAACCCAGACTTGCCTTCATTTGCGAGTGAAATGTGACAATTCAGCTTTATGCTTAAAGCAAATTAATAGAAACAGTTGTTTTCTAAGTGAAATTAAACTAAATTTTAAAGGTATTGACATGTTATATGGTTTCATGATCTCATTTTTCATACTTGTAATTTTGAAATTTCAGTTAAAATAGAAAATAAAAACAATATTCTGCTCCACTAACATACTTATCATCTTTCTCTAGTATTTGATATGTTTTCGGTTCTAGGTAGCAGAGAATGACCACATAAAACATGAAAACGAAAACAACATATATAAACATATGGGACCTCCGAGATTATTTTGGACAACATTGCGCACTTTGTGGAAATCTATGGCCACATACATACTAGTGAGAGGTATACATTATAGCATTTCTCCAACTTATTATTAGGTAAGTTATTACGTTATCATGCATGTGTTGAAACTAGCTAAGAGCTTACTAAATGGTTTGAAAGCAACTTCGAGCAACATGTGACATGCGGAAATGAGTCCTTTGTTGAATGTGTTAAACAACTGTATAATTGAGCTAACATTTGTTATTATTTAATGACTAGTGTAAAGATTTGGTTTGAAGTGCTTGTCAACCTTAGATACTGAGAAGTGTTATTTGAAAATTGTATTAAGTGATCGAAGATTTATTGAAGTAAATGATTTATTAATTAAAATTTATTTAAATACAAATCAAAATATTTAATTTTTAAAATTAAAGTACATAATTTCTAAGAATATATATATTGTACAATGATATGTTAATGTATATCTTAGTTACATGTATAACACTATCGTTATGAGATTTTATAAACGTGAACTCAATTAATTGAAAATAAGGAATTATATATGGTAATTTGGTAGCTGGTGGCCTCTGATTCCAGTCAATCATCGTGATAACCATAAAGAAAACACTTGTATTTCAGTGAATAGAAAATATAGTACACATAATAATTTTATTTCCAGCAAACACACACCACAGACGATATTTATGAAAATAACTTCTCAATCAGAGCAGTACAGGGTCCCTGAATATTAAGGCAACAATGTCTTTCATCAAATGAGGGTTGGTGTAGCTATCACCATGCTTGTATAGAACATCCATTGTGCGGGCAAGATTAAGCACCCGCTCAAGCAGAGGCATCGGAACAGCAGTTGGTCTGAGGAACGCCTCATTCATATCTTTCCAGGCATTTGCAACTTGTTCACGTAACACTTCAACTGCTTCTTCCTCAGCAGCACCATATTGCTTCATGTAGCATTCAACAGCTGAGGCAACATGTCCTCTCTTTTGCTCAGCCTGCATAGATTTTATAATACATAATAAACATTAGCATATTGGTTAAAAGAAGAATTCGCTATCAATATTAATTTAATTTGAAATTCAAAATGTGATTTATTACAGTACCTCGTGACCCGCAACGTCATCCATGATTCTGCAGATTGTTGAGGCAGCTTTAACAATCGGAGGATTGCTATATACCCATTCAAAGGCTTGTTTAGTTACGATATCTCCCATTCCCACAAAAGATGTGGCTGATAACATTGTATAGCCACAGGTCAGTAATGCAACAGACATGTATTCCTCTATTGTTGGTACGTGTTGCTGGTTGCACCATTTAGCTTCAATGAGGTAATTTTTCACTAAAGTCTTCATCTGAGAAAAAAAAATAGGCATCCATTATATGTTTTACACTAGGCAGCACTTATAATTCAAATAACTATAAATTAATGAATTCAAAAGTACTCTTAAGATGTTTCAATTTATTTCTTTCATATAAACATAACTACATATAAATGTAACTCACCCCTTCTTTTGCATAATGTAAGCGGTATAAGTTTCCTTGATTGGCCATATCTTTCTCAATTTCATTATAAACATCAAGGAGAGCTCCATAACAATGTTTCATATACTCAGGCAATTGATCAATGGCACTGACAAGCCACCTGAAAGAAAAACTTAATAATAATTTATATAGCTAGGCTATTTCAAATATATGAAATATTACTCCTTTTTGAATTAACTATGACAATAAGATTATATATCATGAGGATAATTATGAATTGAGTACCCCTCATCGATTGCTGCGGTAAAAGGCTCAAGTTCTTCAATTGTACCATACGCATCATAGATGTCGTCTATAATGGAAGAAATGGCCATCACTTTGGCTAGTATCTTCCTTGCCAAGGCATAATCAGGCTCGAAATACACCGCCACCATCCAGAAATACAACTCTACCACTCTGTCTCTTGCAAAAGATAGCTTATTCGTAACATCCAAACTTCTCCACCACCTAATTATTGATCAAATAATACTATTATAATTGGAAATGCAAAACATAGAAAACCCATACATAACTTAAAATCATTTTCATACCTCGTGATGTCACTAAGTTCTTTCTGGTGCAGTTTTTGTAAAATGTTGAAATCTAACTTTGCAAAGATTAATAGAGCTTCATTATGCAAAGGATCTTGTTGATAGAAAGCCATGCAATATCTTGCCTCTAGCCTCGGCAAGCCTTTGCGAAGAGGTTGCTTTAAGGCATGCTTGACTTGCTCTCGTAGTGGATTGCTGAGTTGGGTTGATATGGACTCAAGGTGAGAGGTAGTGAAAGCAAGCGCCTCATCCAGTATTATTTCTCCATGCACCCTGAGATGTGCAGCTTCATAGAGGTTTAATATTCCTTTAACTCTCTTATAAGAGATTCCTTGAAGTTCCCATTTCCGTCCTTGAACTTGTTGAAGACATCTGCTTCACCATCCAATTAACACATTACATGTTGAACTTGTTTGGACAAAAGTTCAAACAACGCTATAGAGTCTATAAAAGTAGAAAGTAATAATAGCAGGGACGAAAAGGACATACCGCACGAGATTCCATAACCATGCTGTCTAAGTAATCGAAACCCAAGAGAGATGAAATATAGGTGATCATCATCATCTTTGAGATCAGATAAGTCATGGTGATCCTCGTAAATTTTCTCTAAGTTTTCATCAATCTCATTTTCAAAATGGTAAGACACACCTAAGCGCTGTATTGCATCAATCAAGTCAAGTTTCTCTGAACGATTGCCATTAACAGTCAGCAATCTACGAATTTCTTCCTTCAGTTGCACATGCTTTGCATGATCGCCACTATCCTGCGCGATTATCAAATCGAAGATATATATTAATTAATAAATGGATCAAAATATAATACATGTTGGCATAGTCGACGGCGACAAAACGCACGCAAACACATGTGACACATATATAAACACACACTAAGAAATAGCAAGTAACTTAGAAGGCAGTCAGAAGAATTGTTTTACGAACCATGGAGGTACCATCACTAGCATTTGAGAGGAAATAATCACCCCAAATATTAGGATGAAAATTTGCCAAGCGTCGATTCCCATCTGGGTTAGCATTATGGGTTGAGCTAGGAGTCGCTGAAACCTGAAGAGACATTGTATACAGATTAACGTTGTATGTCTGATATTGCCGTCACACCTATGGATTATATAGTAGAACTCATACGTCCAGAGATTATGCTTAGCATGTTTTTCATCTCATGTTCATTTAACTCATATTTTTGTATCTCTTTGTGAGAAAATCTTATCACGTTTTTAATTTCAACAGTTGACAATGATTTAAATTATATTCTTGTGATGTGTTTCTTGATTGAAAAAACCACTAAGAGTAGTTTGCTGGTGGCAGTTGTATAAGCTCCAAGCCGATATAAAATGTTTAGAATATTGTTTTAATTAAAAACTCTTGGTGTCAATTTATATAAAGAAATTAAATCATTAATTTTATTTAATGTTAACAAATTTCAAAATTTATTCATTTAAAAGTATTTATATCACATTGATTTATATGTTAATTTATAAATTAAAGTAGTATTATACTTTTATATATATAAGGTCATTTCTAACATTTTCTTGCTCTCTCCAAGGTTAATTTTGGCAAATCGTATTCTTAACATTTTTGCTTGTTTATCAAATTAATTCCTGCTTTTTTTATAAAAAAAATTCCAGTTGTATAAGAAGTTTTGCAATCCCAGCGAAGTAATTATAATTATTCATGTGAACGTAAATTTCTATTTTCTTAAAATCAAACCTCATATATACTCATAGTTTAGCTCTTCTATTAATTGTTTTATTTTCTAATTAATTAGATAATTTAAATAATTACTAAACAGAGGAAAGAAGGGAGAATAAACCTAAGAAAAAGAAAAGACCACTGACTTAGAATAGTGCATAATGTTGAGAAATAAAAAATTTAAAATGAGTAATCGGTTTTAAAGAAAAAAAGGATTTATGTAGCATTAAATTCAACTTTGTATAGCTGGCTAAGTTACATCAAAGATCTCAAGGCTACGGAATCCCCTAATCTTATTTTTCTAAACATTTAGTTTAAGGATCTTATAACCAATGTCAACAAAAATTAGGTTAAATGGTCGATATTTATCCACTTACCATATCTTGTTTTCTTTTATCTACTAAAATATCCCAGTTTCTCTGTTGATTTGCTATTTATTATCGCTAACATGTATTAAAAACAACTCACATGCTATGAGAAAAATTTTCTATTTTCTTTCTTTAATCAATGATTGTAGAAGCAAATTACTACGCTAACCTGTTGTGCTTGGACCATTGTGATTATGCACTATTGAGTCAGCAGTTGAATGTCCTTACACTAAATGCTTCAGCGGCTTCTTCTCTAGACTAGTAGAGATTACTTGTAAGGGCACTTTGGTGGCTAAGTCAGGTACAATGGTGTAACTAATTTTTTTTTTTTTTTGATGAGCTAAAAAGATTTGAAAACAAAATTGGTGAACCTCAATTAGGAGATTTTATTAATTAAAAAAAAAAATTGATACACCTAATTCGTCGAACATAAATAACCTTACCCTTGAAAATATAAATTCTGTACAAAAAATAATTAAAATTATACTATAATAAAATGAAAATAAACATAATTTGAAAATGAGATAAAACATTATCGAAGTTATGCTCTACGTTGCTTCAAGGTATATAAATTTCTATTATTGAATATGAGGCAATATTTTAATTCCTTTCTTATCTAATAATGAGAATGCTTTTGTAATATGGATAAATTGAAAAAGGAAATTAATTTTATATATTAACTCCTTTATAATAAAAATTAAATGAAAATGAGAAATATTATTTTTAAAAAAGATTAATCAAAAGAGGTGATAAAATTGCTTTAGGCAACTCTTTTAAGAAGACTAAAATTTAGAAAATCTAATGTGTTTATGAAAATATAACATGATTTATAATAGATAAAATTATATAAATTTTGAAATAAATTATATATAAATTTGTTTTAAAAAGTGTAGCTGCTTCAGCCTCTGCTAGATTGTTTTCCTCATCTTTATTGATATACTAATAATTTTTGTATTCCGTTAAACTCATGAAACTTGCAAACAAAATTTTAAAAAATTTGGCTGGGCTAGGCTGCTTCTGCCCCTACTACTACGAGAGAGTTTTCCCGACCTTTTTTGGTGTACTAATAAATGTTGTATTCCATTCTACCGAACTCATGAAACTTGCAATCTTTTTAAAAAAACTCCTGCTGGGCCATAGCGGGTGTAGCCTAGCCCAAGCCCCAGCTGCTTGTGCCCCTGGCCATCAGATATTGGTTTGACTTTCTTCTTCAGGCTTTGGTGCTTTTCATGGACTCGGGGGATATTTGGACCCCATTGATTGCTTTCTTTTCCTTCTTGGCCCTAACTCAATTCCGTTGCTTAGCTCAACCCCAATTAATAATATAGATATGGAAGAGATCTTTTCAGTAAAATTAAATAAATATTTTTAATTATTGATATAAAAAATTTAATGATTAAAATAATTGATAAATTAGTACTATTAAATATAATTTTTTAATTTTAAATATTAAATATTGAATTAGGTGAGATCAAGCGTCATAAATTTGTGTTAATATCGAAAATTTGGTTTAAAAGATTCATTCTCTATATATATTCAAATATGAGATGATCCCTTCCCTGTATACAAATGTTTTCATCTAAAACTCTAGCTAATTAAATCCATTTGAGGTGAAACAGAATTTTAAAAAAAAAAAAAATCTTCCTAATGCACTTGGGCTATGGACAAGAACTGAGAAATCTCTTTAATTAACTCTAGGTACAAAAAAAACAATTTACCGATCGACTTGAGGCGGACAATCTTGTAAGGTACACACCCTTAATTTTAATATATTTGGTGAACTACAAAAGATGAACATCTAGAACATTTAACTTAAGTTCATGGATGTTTGTTAATTTGGATTTACAAGTTAAGATTTTGTGTGTAATTGTATTGATACGGTTTGTATTTTTAGATCTAAACTATGTGTTGTAGCCAGAGTACAAATATTTGACTGAAGGATTGAGGTCAACCCATTAAAATTTAACATCAAAATTAATACAAATTTAATTATATATCTACCTTTTTTTGACAAATAATTTATTATTTCTTTTTTCTTTTTTTTTTTTGGGGACAAATGGCTTTAGCAGTAGCTAATTAGCTACCTAGCCATCGAAGTTGGAGAATCATTGGTAATTCATTGTCATTTATGGTCTTGTAAGTTAAACTTTTATAGTATTGTGCAATGTGATCACTGATGATGTATTAGTGAATCAATATTAGAAACTAATGGCCTAGCTACCTATCCTAGTTGGAAAATAAATTTATTACAAATATTTGAATTGATCCTTTGATTTCTTATTTTAAAAATATTTTAATGCAATTTTATGTATATATATTTTTCTATTTACAGAGATAATTATTGTGATATCAAGTCATGTAATGCAATTAAATACGAATTCTAAATTCATTTAAAAAAAGAATAATAATTTAGAATCAAATGCATTTAAAAAAAATTACATATATATCTTATGGTATAACAATATTTTTGGAGTTCTAATTGTTTCAACAACACATACTAGCGATGTTTGTTGGTTTGGATCCAATGGATTTAGATAATAACCAATCTAATCCAATATTGATCGGTTTAGAAATTTTTCAATCCAATCCGATTTAAAAAAAAATCATCCGATCCGATTCGATCAGATCCAGTCCCAACTTTAAAAAGTTGACAAAAAGGAAAAAAATTCCAATATGATCCAATAAAAAGCACAAGTTAATGTGATATTATATAAATATAATAATAACATGAAGTTACTGGCGCAAGTTAAAATATTAGCAAACCATAATATAATTCTCATCTTTTAATTTATTCAAATCATTGACTTGTTGAGAAAAAGAAAAACAATAGGTGGCTACTGTCAGCTATGGAAGAAAAAAAAATGTGTAATTTTCAATTACTTAATTTAGGGGTATATGTATTTATTATATTAAAATTATTAAAATTATAAATGTATAATGGACTAGGTTAATTTTAATTTTTAGATATTACATAGATAATCTTATTACCTATTAGTTAGATTGGATTTGTTTATGGTGGATTTTTATAATATGATCTATTATCCGATCGAATTAATTTATTTTTAAAAATACCAATCCCATCCAATTCAACCTACTAATCAACCAATTTCGATCAAAATTGGATCGGTTTGGATTAGGTCAATCGGTTTAGGAAGATTGGTTTGAATTTTGAACACCCTTAACACATAATATTCGTTAATAAAGTCTAAACTAAATTTCATCATATTAGTTAAATTTCATCATATTAGTTATAATGAAATATGGTAAATTTGAGGAGGTTATTATATGTTTGTAAGTCAAATTATAATACAATATTTTTTTTATTGCCTAAATAAATTCAACATCAAATGACAAACGTATCTACATTTTTCATAAGCTCAACAAATCAACGGTACATGTACTTCATTAGTATTAGCTCGACATTTAGCTAAGTAATAAAAAAAGAGTAATACTACATTTACCAAGTTGGGATACAAAGTTCATATCCTAATTTATGTGGCAGGTGACATGGTAATGCCCTGTCATTTTCTACATCACCAAATATAATTAATTTTTTTCAATTTTTGTCATTTATATATGATTTGTTTATCTATTATCTTCTCCTTGATTAAAGATTTCTTTTCTCATCGTCATTATTGATTAAAAATTAATTAAAGTGGGTGATATAGTTGATGACAAGATATTGTATAATGCCCTAAAATTTGAAACGTTAAGAATATTGTTTTTAATGAGAAGGGTGTTTTGGTACCTTTATAGGTATATAATTTTCTTTTGGATTAGGATTCATATTTAATTGATATTCCTAATTGAAATAAGAAATAAGATTATGTTACAATCCTAGCTCTATCAGGATTATATTTGTCAAACCTCTATAAATAGTTACTAGGGTTTTACACATTATATTTTGTAGGGTCTCTTCTTTTTAGGGACTCTTAGGAGATTAGAGGTAAGCTCTAATAAGTATGGTTATTTATAGATGATATAGTTGGCATCTTAGGAACTAGGTTTTTACAGAGGTAGTTTTCTGATGATGAAGTATTTTGAAAATCATATCTTTTATGTTACTTCTTATTTCAGTCTGCTCTTTTAATATGTTAAAATATGCATGCCAATGATTCTATTAAAATTTGTTTCATCTAAAAAGCTTTTATATTCTATTTTATATGGATTTTCAAATGTGGCTCTAGAACCCTAGAATTTATCATTCTTAGTGGAATTCTAGAGTTACGAATTTTATTTGAAATAACTCTAATTCTCATAAAATTATGAAATTTTGTAAATTCATTATTTAACATGTCTAGTTTAATATTATAATATTTGTCATGATTTTGCAATAATCATATGATTTATTATGAATTTTCAAAGTGAGGGACATCAGTTATGGAATTGGCCAGACAGAATCAACTAGCCCTAAAACATAAATTATTTGTAGGTGTAATTTATTTTGGAATGTTCTGAAAATTTAGATTGTTAAACGTCTATATGTCTACTTTGTCTCTCTAAGTTCCTAGGATGATCCGATCAGTGGATTATTTATGAAAAATTAGAGAACTGTAACTGTTTAGTTTTGCAACTAATATATCAGTTAAGGAATGATGCTTTCATATGAGTTTGGAATGAGGTAAGTAAACTAGATTTCAACTAGAATCACAAAGAACATATTATATGTTTGATATTCTTTGAAAGTATTTTATGATATATAAACATTTTATGATTTTAAATGCCTTTGTATGTGTATGTATGATATGTGATATGTGAAAGTCTAAGTCAAGAATGATTGCTGAATCATAATTAGTAGCTTTACTTGTAAAGTTTAATTTCTATTTTATTCTGATATTATATCTCTATACTATTCTGATTATTATCAGATCTCTATTTTTTTTTAGTATCAAATCTCTATTTCATTATGATTATTATCATATCTTAGTTTATTTGTTCTGATTTTGTATGACTAGATCTCTTTTGCTGTATTGTTCTAGTTTATGCATGTTCAAACTCTTCTCTGGCATTGAAAGCTATTAAGTGCTTAGGTGGGTTTATTTGTGGTGTTTGTTCTCTATTTATGAATTTGCTTGAACCCCTCTCTGTTGTGGAAATCCACAAAGCTCTACTTTGAAGCTATCATGTATGAATATGTATGTAAGAACATGTCCGACTATGAGCATATGTGTGCATTATGATACGTAAATTTTGAATGTGCAATTGCTTTGACATTACATTCATAAGCACACACATGGGCTATATATACAATAACAATACGGTATGTTTTTTGTATATTAAAAAACTAGTTTTCTTACTAAGTTATATATTCACTTTAGTTTATAATAATCCCAGTATTTCAAGTGTCGTCAAGTTTTTTTTTAAGATTAAGAGATAAGGATATTGGTGTATCTTGGCAATAAGGCTTTGGTGGTTTCCATGGTTCCAATTAGTGTATGAGGGTTTGTGCTTGTATCTTTGTAGTTGTGAAAGAACTGAGATAAGAGTGCAGTGAAGCTTGATGAATTTTTGTAACTGGAGTTTATGTTCCACAATAAGTTAGGTTTCATTTTTGTAAAATCACCCCTCTAGCTCTTCTGGATTATTATGTAATTGCCACATCAGATATGAACTTTGTATCCCAACTTTGTAAGTGTTGCATTACTCATAAAAAAAATTAAGATTTAGCTAAAACTCAAAACAATACCCTTAACTTGACTATTTTCTACATATTTTTCCCAATGATTTCAAACAAGTTTATCGTGTGTCCATGTATTTCCCATTTGTAATTTTGAAATAACCATAAGTCTCTCCTATTAAAAAGGCTTCAAGATTTGGATCCAAGACAAATTCTCTCTAAAACCACTATGAATAATACTAAATGATTTACTGTAGTAGCATACTATCACATTTGATTGTTAAAGAACTACTTTATTCACGTTCCTAATTTATCTCACAGATTGAAGATCCATAATAAAGATTTATCTAAGAGTAATGCTAGACTTAAAATATTCATAAAATATATATTCTACAACATGACGTGGCAGCCTACATAGTCAAAATTCATTGAAGGAGGAAAAAATAAAAATTGATGAGAAAAATTACATATCCAATAGGATTTTGCTATTTAGGCTGCCACGTCATCTTGTAGAATTTATATTGTATAGATGTTATAAGTCTAGCATTATTGTTTATCTAAACAGATAAATTTGTTCAATAGTAGTAACTTTTGATAATCTCACCCACTAGTTAACTTTTATTCTTTCCCCAAGTGAAAATCGTGTGATGCTTTTATTTCCTTCGTTTTTGTTGTTCGAGTTTGGCATGGACAATATAAACTAGTAGCTAGAAGTAGACAAATGGGAAGAATTTGAAGATAAGGGTAAACTCAATTTAGATAAGAAATTAAATTAAAATTCAACTCCGTGCAGAACAGTGTAAGAAATATGGGACCTGAAAGAGATAGCAAATCGAGATTTTCTCTCAAAGGCTAAAGTTTACTATTTCCATGGATGTTTGTGATTTTATTATTGAAGACAAATTGAGATTAAGGGATTTTAAAGAAAATTTGGTGTATAATAGCTTTAATGGTGTGTTTTAAAACCGACTCGCCTTTTAACAATAATTCTATAAGCATGAGCAGGCCCCACAGATGAAGATATGCATAATAAACCATTATTATTTCAACTTATTATTGATTTTAGATATTATAACATATTATCTTCACTGAACATACAAATTTCAGTGATTAATTTTGACGTGCATGGCCAAAACTGCTCAAATGGGAATTGGGTCTACGAGGACCAAAGTGATTTCATCTTTCACCTTATAAGAGTTGGTGTAACAATCATCATCCTTGTATAGAAAATCGATGACCCGTGAAAAATTGAGTATGCACTCAAGGAAGGGCATTGGAATTACTGTTGGTTTCAGCATCTCTTGATTAACAACCTTCCACGCACTAGAAATTTCTTTTCGGAAAAACTTGATTGCTTCCTCCTTAGAAACGCGACGTTGCTTCGTGTAGCATTCCACAGCCGAGGCAACATGTTTCCTCTTTTGCTTCAACTGCCCACAGAGATTTGCATAATGTAGAAAATTTTGATGGTCAGATTTTTGTTGATTGTGTTAGGGGAATTATAAAATCTACCCTGCGACTACTTATAAGTAAATCTACCCTGCGACTACTTATAAGTTAATTTCTTTCACCTTCTACTTGTCACATTTTCGTTTATTAATTGTTTTTTATTAACTAATATTTTCTCTTAGGGAAATTGTTGGATTCTTACAACGTCTATTTTTGCCCAAATGCTTCTTGTACTTTCTTGTCTATAAAATAAAGGTTTATCTCAACCTAATTTTTTTAACATACATAGTTTAATTAAATTTTGCATTTGTTTATCAAAATTATTTATGCATATATACTTTAATATATATATATATATATATATATATATATATATATATATATATATATATATATATAACCCAACAAAATATCTTAAGAAAATGAGTGATATTTTATGTATGATCAATCAGTAAAATTAACTTCATACAAACAAAATATCAATAAATTAGGAAATTATAGTCAATCACCTAATAATGAACTATTATAACGAGATCTTCAACCCGTTGGATCTTATGGAGTTGATTGTATGTATAGAATTTTTCAAAGAAAATTGTTCTTTTTTTTTTGTAGAATTCTTTTAGTTTGTACTTTTTTATTTTTATCTCCCTTTGCATCTGCAGTTACGTATAATTAAGTGCTGTCAAGATGGAAACTATTCAATGACATATTAATTGTACCATACCTCTCTGGATACTATATCATCCATGAGTCTTCAAATAGTTGTTGAAGCTACAATTATCTCCGGGTCATTAGATATCCAATCGAAGACCTGCGTGTAATTGGCAATCTCTCCCATGCCAAGGAAAGAGTTTGTTGCTAGGATTTTATAAGCACTAGTCACAAGTGCTGAAATCTTCATATACTCCTCCATGTTTGGAACATAGCCTTGGTTGCACCCCTTGGCTTCAACTAAGTAACCTTCGACTAGTCGCTTCATTTGGGACATAAAAAAAATAAATTCAATTCGAGCTTGCGCCTAATTATTTAGTAGGTAAAGGGTAAGAAATAGATTACCTCTTCTATCGCGTAATCTACACAATATGATCTTACCTTCGAAAGCTCCTCCTCAGCTTCCATGTAAATGTCAATGAGTGCCAGGTATAGTGGTTTCATGTATTCTGGAAGAATATCTATAGTGGTAATGTCCCACCTAAAACAACTCAAGCGAAGGCAAAATTTGGGGTAAATTGAAGAAATTAATGTAGATCTTGATAAATTTAAAGCTCACAGTATTATCTGTTAAATATTGTTGTTGAGAATGACCTTTCGTTAGCAACAGTTAATATCCCAACTTCTTCAAGGGTGCCATAGACATCGTGGGTATCATCTATAATGGATGTCATGGCTATTACTTTTGGTCACGATCCTTCTTCCGAAAGTGAATTTGGGCTCGAAGTACACTCCCAATATCCAGAAATAGAGTTCAACCACTCTGTCTCTTGCATATGGCATCTTCGTTGCAAAGTCCAAACTTTTTCACCACCTGCAATGCAAGTTCAGAGTCTTTAATTTTCTATTGCTTAATTTAAAACAGTTACGGTGAACTTGTAGCCGTTCAAGAACTTTAATAGTTGAACTTACTCGGTGAGGTTGCTTAGCTCCTTCTGGCGTTTGCCTGTAACATGTTAAAATCTAGTTGTGCAAACTTCAGTAGTGTTTGATTCTTTGGATTTTCTTCAGAGTAGAAATCGATATAATGCCTTGCCTCCAACCTTGGTAAGCCTTTGCGAAAGGGCCTGTTCAAGGCATGAGTTATATGTTGGGCAAGATGAGGACTTACCTGCGTAACCCTTGACTTGAGGTGAGATGAAGTGAATCTATAGCATCATCCAGGACATCTTCTCCACGTATACCAAGATATGAAGCCTCATAGCATGCCCGTAACATCATTAGTTAAGGAGGATTTGAACTTTCCATGTTCGTCTTTGAATTTGCCAAGTATATCTGCTTTACAATAAAACACTTGATGAAAATTAATATATTCAAGAGCATTGATGAATTTCAGGCGCCATTATCTATATACAAGTTATGAGACACACTCACCACAGGGAACATTCACTACAAGAAAAACAGTTTTTTGCGACAAAATTTTTTGCGACGAAATAAAATTCGTCGCAAAAAGCAGCCTTTTGCGACGAAATTATTATTTCGTCCCAAAAGGTAGCATTTCAAAAAAAAGATATTTTGCGAGGAATTTTTCGTCGCAAAATAAAACCTTTAGCGACGAATATTCATTTCCTCGCTAAAAACTCGAGTGACTAATTAGGGAAGTTTTTTTTTGCAACGAAATAAACCTATTGCGACAAATTTTTCATCGCAAAACGTATTACACACAGACGGCATTTTGTGACAAAAATTTTATAGCAACATGAACATTTTTTGCGACAAAATTATGTTTCTCGCGAAAAAAAGACCTTTTGCGACAAAAAATTCCTCACTAAAGGCCATTCTAATTTACCATGCATATATGGCAATACTTGACATTTTGCGACGAAAAAATAATTCCTCGCAAAATGTGACCTTTTGCGAGGAAAATTTCCTCGCAAAAAATCTATTTTTTGCGACAAAAAATCTATTTTTTGCGACAAAAAATTCCTCGCCAAAAGATATTTTAATTTACCATGCACACGTGGCAATACTGGACATTTTGCGACAAAAACCTGATTCCTCGCAAAATTTGACCTTTCGCGAGGAATTTTTTGTCGCAAAAGGTCTATTTTTTGCGACAAAAAATTCCTCGCGAAAAGCCATTTTAATTTATCATGCTTACGTGGCAATACTGGACATTTTGCGACAAAAACGTGATTCCTCGCAAAAGGCGACCTTTAGCGAGCAATTTTTTGTCGCAAAAAAAAGACATTTTGCGACAAAAAATTCCTCGCGAAAAGTCATTGTATTTTACCATGCTTACGTGGCAATACTGGACATTTTGCGACAAAAACGTGATTCCTCGCAAAATGTGACCTTTCGCGAGGAATTTTTTGTCGCAAAAAATAGACATTTTGCGACAAAAAATTCCTCGCGAAAAGTCATTTTATTTTACCATGCTTACGTGGCAATACTGGACATTTTGCGACAAAAACGAGATTCCACGCAAAATGTGACTTTTTGCGAAAATTTTCCTCGCAAAAAGCCATTCTAATTTATTATGCACTTGACAATATTGGATATTTTGCGACGAAAATTTGATTCGTCGCGAAATGTGATCTTTTGCGACAATAAATTCCTCGCAAAAAAGTTAACCTTTTGCGAAAAAAAATTTCTCGCGAAAAGCCTGTCTAACTTATTATGAACACGTGACAATACTGGACATTTTGTGACGAAAATATGTATTCCTCGCAAAATATGGCCTTTTGCGAGAAAATATTCCTCGCAAAAAGTTATTTTTTTAAAATTAAAACTTAATAACTTTCCTCTTTTGCTTTCTTCTCTTTGTTCGTGGTTCGTCTAATATATAAGTCTTTGTTTAAAAAATGACAAAAAAAAAGAATAAAGAAAGTATTAAAAATCTAATTTGATTTTATATAAATTGACAATTTTTAAATATAATAAGGTCATTTGGATATTCATACAAATTTTTATTAAAAAAAAAAGACCATTTGTGATTCCATTCATGCTTTTAAATGTGAAAAACTATTAAGATATTCTAAATTTAGTGTTTGTAAAAGAGATAAATAATTAAAATAAACTCTCTATATATATGTGTGTGTGTGTGTGTGTGCGTGTGTGTGTGTGTGATATGAATCGTTAATAATCAAATAATCAAGCATAAAATTTATTGCTAATTATTTATATATAATCTAATTTATGTGTGATTTATATATGTCTAATGCTAAATTACAATTATGATAAACTTATTACCATGACTAATTTTTAATTGATGAAAATGAGATTGGAAAAAAAATCCAACTTCTAAAAATCTAATTTATTTTTCAACGTTTAATTATATGTCAAATAAACATAAATAAATAAATAATTAATAATCATGTAATGTTGCCTATAATTATGTTTTTTATTTTTTTTGTTATAAAGTGTATTAATTTAGACAATATATTTCTCTTAGACTTTTAATTTTTATCGTATAGCTTTGAGTAAATTGTTCAGATATTTTAAATAATTGTTAGAGTTTATTTTAAGGGAGATAAATAATTAAAATGAACTCTATAACAAAAAATAAATACATTTGTTACATATTGATTACTATATGAATAATTAATCATTTACTGGTAAATGGCAAAACCTAATTTTTAATTCGTAATGCATATGATACTTGTAACATATGTATATGTATATATGTCTAATAATTAAATTACTTATATGAAAAAAAATATTTTTTATAATTGTAAAAAATATTTTTAATAATTGTTATTTTTATAAAAAAATGGATAATTAATTTAAAGGCATTCTATACTTGAAAATAAATGCAATTTTGTTACATTTTTATATAATTATAATATGAATAAGTAATCATTTACTAATCAAATTAGAAAAGCTTATTTTCAATTTCTTATAATAACAAATATGACATATATAGATATTCAATTATTAAATTACAACTATTACAAACTAATGGTTTGCATTTGTCAAGATATTTTAAATATTAATTGTTAGCATTTGTAAAATGAATAAATAATAAAAAATATTCACTGAAAGTAAATGCATTTGTTACATAATAATTATAACATGAATATTTGATTATTTATTTATTAAAGTATTAAAAACTATTTTTCAATAACTCGCACATGACAATTGTGTCATATGTATAGATGTTTAAGTATTATACATTTATTAATGATAGTTGACTTGTGTGTATTTTGTTAACACTTTAATACATATGACAATTATGACATACGTTTATATGTTAATAATTAAATTATCTCCATCACAAATTAATTTTTTAAATTTGTAAAACATATTTTTAGTGTTTTTAAAAGAAATAGATAATTAAAATAAATTATAGCTAAAATGAATAGAATCTTTTTGTTACATATATGATTATAATATCAATAATTAATTATTTATTGATCACTAAAGAAATTTTTTTTTTGTAATTGCTCATATAACAACTATGACATATGTATAAATGTCTAACTATTGTTTACACTTGTTAAATAATTCTTGAGTTGTTGTACATATTTTATTAACATTTTAATACTCAATAAAAAATAATTAAATACCATATAATGTTTTATATTTCTATTGTATATGGTTGTTATATTATTTATTAATTTATCATCAAATTATTTAATACCAATCCAATATTATATAAATTTAATTATGGATGAAAATTTAATTAATAAATAAACTTATAATTATCCAAGTCTAAGTATGGTTTAACCTAATATTAAATAAATTTAATTATGTTGGATAAATTTATTTAATTACTAAATAAATTTATAATTATCAAAGTCCAAGTATGATTAATTTCAAAATCTTCTTAGTTTTTTATTATAATTTTCACATTTGTATACTTTTTATGACAAATAAAAGAGTCTTTAACATTTTTTTAAGATTTTTAGTGAGGAAATTTTCGTCGCAAAAAGATTAATATTTTGTCGCAATATATGATGTTTTGCGATGATTTAATTTCATCGCAAAATGAGGTTTTTTGCGACGAAATACGAATTTATATTCGTCGCAAGAAATAAAATTTAGGCGGACTTATTCCCGCTTGAGAATTTTGAAAATTTCAAGTTCTTTAGCGACGAAAAATTTGTCGCTAAAGATCAAAATTTTTGTCGCAAAATGAAATTTGGGCGGACTTTTTCCCGCTCTTGAAATTTCAAAATTTTGAAACTCTTTCTCGACGAAAATTTTGTCGCAAAATATCAAAATTTTGTCGCAAAAAAAAATTTTTGGCGAACTTTTTCCCGCTTTGATTTTTTTCATAATTTTAAAAACTATTTCGCAACAAAATTTTCATCGCTAAAGGTTAAAATTTTGTCGCAAAATATCCAACTTTTATTATATATACATGGGTTAATTTTGGATTGTTTCATTTTCTTCTATCACTTCCAATTCTCTACTCCTTTTCTTTTCCCAACATTTGGTAAATACTTTTACTCTTTCTTTTACTTTTGTGTTATAATATATTTTCTTTAATAGTTTAATATATTTTTATTTATTTTAATATTTGATTGATATTATTGTCTTTTATTTGATAGGTATTTTTGAAGATGGAATACAACTCAACATTCTCAACATTCTCAAATTCTTTGCTTCTTCAACATTGTTTTTTTCATAAACTCATTTTTTATGCTTTAATTTTTACTTAACATTTTATTTTTATTTTTTTGTTTTTAATAGGTATTTTTGAAGATGGGTTGTACTTGAAGATTTGAGGATTCATACAAAGTCAACAACAAAAGAATTTTTGGAGGATGAAGTTTTGTATTTTTCTTTCTCTTTTTTGTATTTTTTTTTAATTTTGCTATGTACAAAGGTTGATATATTGTAAAAATATATTGTGATAAATTTTTGGTAATTTGTTGTTAATTAATAAAATTATTAATATAAAGAATTAAGTTGTGTAATGAGACATGTCATTTATTCTAAAATTTATAACTAATTAAAAAATAAAATCTGTAAATTCTTAAAAAATAATCAATTTTTTTGTTAAAAATTTATTGCGACGAATTTTTTGTCGCTAAAGGTAGTATTTAGCGAGAAAAAATTGGTCGCAATAAACTTTTTTAACTAAAATAATTTTATTAAAAAATGAGTTGTTTTCTAACAATTTGCGACAATATTGGAATTCGTCGCAAAATATACTCTTTTGCGACAATTTTTATTTTGTCGCAAAAAGTTGACGTTATGTGATTTTTTTGTGACGAAATATTTGTCGCAGAATACCACTTTTTGCGAGAAAAATTTTGTCGCAAAAAGACTTTTTGCGAGGAATTCCAGAATCGTCGCAAAAAAACCTATTGCGACTCACATATTGCGACTGGAGCGCGACGAATTTATTTTTGTCGCAAAAACTTATTGCGACGAAATTTTAACTTTTTGCGACGAAAAATTTCGTCGCAAAAAGTTATTTTTCACGTAGTGATTGTATCCTTTTTGTCTAAGTAGCCGAAATCTAAAAGCAACGGTGTTCAGATTGTCACGATCATCGCTTTCAAGATAGAGTTTTTCTAGCTCATCCTCTATTTCCTTGTCAAAGTGGTAAGCCACTCCTAAGCGCTGAACAGCATCAATCAAGCTCAATTTATCATAATCCTTATCTGTCTTTGAGATTAGCATCCCCTTTACTTCTTGCTTTATTTCCTCATATTCTCGTTGATGAGTTGCAACATCAATTGTCTACACAACACTTTTCCAGAAAAAATAAACAACGTTGCATGCAAAGTAATTTTAATGCATCTGTGAGGTAATGCATTTATTGATCTCAATTGCTTTTATGGACAACAAATTAAGATAATATAAGAAGTTTGTTTAACAAATGCTAGCTAGCTAGCTTCAGCTAATGTTTTGAGTTACTTAAAACTTGGGATGCCTACTATCTCAAAGTGTATATATACGTGCTTAGGGGTCTGAAGATGTAATAATAATATCTAATAGAACCGTAGGTGTGGGGGGGGGAGGGGAGGAGAAAAAGTCAATCAGAGATTAAATATAGGAAAGTTCTGATTCAGTTTGGCGTGTATATATAGGCAATAGTACATGTAAGGAAATTGCAAAACTAGCTAGAAGATGAGAATGAGCACATGTAGATGGTAAGATACCACAAGATCAGAAGCATATGAAAGAAAATGATTTCCCCAAATTGTAGGATGATAATATGCTGATTGAGATTTAATGTTATGGTTAGCTTTGTGGCGATAACTAGGAGCTGCGGAAACTTGAAGAGACGTGGTATATAGATTAATGTTTATGGAGTAATATTCGTGAGTTACACTGCCTTCAAGATCATGCAATTATATACTCATAAAATTAGAGATATTTATGCTAACTTGGCATGTTTTTCATCCCATGTTCATTTAAGTCCTTTTTTCTTTCTTATCTATATGCTTTTAAATCTGCAGTATAGATAAAATCTCTATGAATATCTTCTAGGAGGCTGTACGGCTTAAACGCTATAGTTTGAACATTCTTTATTTTACAAAATGAACTATTTTACTTGGTCATATTAAAAGTAATATAATTAGTTAAAAATGCATAATATATGGACCAAATTCTAATATATATGTCTAGAAGAAGCATTTTTATTAGATTGGTTGTTGAAAGTAGCGCTTTTAGTTCCTCAATCAGTAATACATTAATTCATTTAACATAAAAAAATTAATTCTTCAAAGAACTTTGAATCATTGACTTCATATATATATATATATATATATATATATATATATATATATTAGAAATTGTTAACTTAATAAACAAAAATATGATTTATTTAATTAAATTTCAGGTTGGTGATTATCTATGTCATAAATCTATTGGTTAAGCATATAAATGACATTTTTATTTTAGGTGATGATTTCTTGAAATATATATCTCTAAAAAGGAGTGTCTTTTTATTTTTATTTTTAAGAGATAAGCAATTTAACTAAAAAACCCAGGATCTAATAATTATTTATAATTGTTGATTTGATTCCTAACTGATCTTTTTTTATTTGATTGATGTTCAAACAAATTAAATTAATAAATAAAAAGAATAAAGATAAATCTTAATCATCAATATTTATTGAATATTGATGCATCAAAAGATCTCAAAAAATCAAGCAAAAATTTGTCTTAAATTTTTTTTTCTATTTTGTTATTCTACCTATAGATTCAATAATCTATTCTAAATTAGAAAAAAAAAAGTTGGCTCATTTTTTTAATCTGTCTAATTTAGATTATTCCAATGTTTTATTGTTTATTTGATGTACAAAAAAACTTTTTGAATTATTGGTAGAAAGGGATTTTGCTAATGAAAAAGCTTTCAATGCCTCCCAATATCACCCATTTTCCAAATATTTTTACAAACACACTTCTTGGATATATATAAAAAGTAAAAAACAGAATAAAGAAAGTAATGGAAAAGGTGATTGGAAAAGGTGATTTGTATTACCGTGTATTACTATTTACAACTTATTATATACAAAAAAGATATCATGAAGATAGGAAAAAGTACCGACATAAACTCCTATAATAATGGGATATATAACAAAAGATAACTAAAGTATGAATTCAAATTATGTGATAAACAATAAAGTGATAGATAATAGCAAAGATAATTGTAGACAACTGGAAAGATAATTATAGACAAGTGGTTGATAATAATCAGTCTCCTTCCTTGTCTTTTTCCTTGATATGCCCCCGCAAGCTGGTGTCACCATTAGAGACACCAAGCTTGGCACGAAGAAGGACAAACCGTGACCTATCCAGAGGCTTGGTAAGAGCATCGGCGATCTGATTAACTGTAGAGACATGACACCTGCAAGGAGCCATCAGCAACTTTGTCTCGCACAAAGTGGTAGTCAAGAGCTATATGTTTCATGCGAGAATGAAATACGGGATTTGCACAGACATAAGTGGCTCCTAGATTGTCACACAACAGTCTTGGTGCTTGTGGAAAAGACACACCAAGTTCAAATAAAAGATTGTGAATCCATGACAATTCAGCAGCAGCAGAGGCAATGGAGCGGTATTCGGCTTCGGTAGATGATCGTGCAACAGTCCTTTGTTTTTTAGAACACCAAGAAATAGGATTGGAACCAAGAAATATAACGTAAGCAGAAATTGAAGAATAATCATCACGGTTGCCAGCCCAGTCGGCATCAGAATATGCAAGAAGAGAAATTGGTTGAGAACGTTGAAGAGTGAGACCAAAATAAATAGTATGTTTGAGGTACCGCAATAAGCGTTTGGCAGCTGTCCAATGAGATTGCGTTGGAGCATGCATATATTGAGCAAGTTTGTTGACAGTATAGGCAACATCAGGCCGAGTGAGAGAAAGATATTGCATAGCTCAGATGAGACTGCAATATTGTGTAGCATCAGCTGCCAAAGTACCATCATTAACAGAAAGATGCATAGATGTACTCATTGGTGTAGAACACTCTTTCATACCAGCCATCTGAAACCGTTCAAGTAAGTCACGAATATATATGTGTTGGGATAGAAAGAACCCTTGAGAGTTTGAAATAACTTCAATTCCCAAAAAATAATGAATATGTCCAAGATTTTTTATTGAAAATCGGCAAGCGAGGGCATCAATAATAGATTGAACAAAAGTTGGAGAGCTCCCTGTTACTAATAAATCATCAACATAAACCAAGAAGTAAACTGTGAAAGAATTGTTAGTGTAAATGAATAGAGATGCATCAGACTTGGAATTAAGAAATCCAAGAGAGAGAAGAAACCCTTTAAGTTCGTGAAACCAAACACGAGGGGCCTGTTTAAGGCCATATAAAGAATGACGAAGATGACAAACATGATTTGGTCGTGACTGATCAATAAACCCCGGTGGCTGTGACATAAAAACTTCTTCAGAAAAAGTGCCATGGAGAAAGGCATTATTGACATCCAACTGATGAATGTTCCAACCATGAGATAAGGCAAGTGTAAGGATCACACGAATTGTAGTGGGTTTAATGACAGGACTAAAAGTTTCCTGATAATCCACACCAGGACGTTGATGAAACCCCTTGGCCACAAGAGGAGCTTTGTAACGGTCAATAGAACCATCGGGATGACGCTTGATCCGAAACACCCACTTACAGCCAACTATATTTTGAGAAGAATGTTGCGGAACCAGCTCCCAAGTACCATTACGAATAAGAGCAGTGAGTTCATCACACATAGCATCACGCCAGTGTTTATTTTTCAGAGCTTCAACAACAGTCCGAGGTTCAAGTGGTGGAGGTAATAGGTGTTTTGTGGCTGTGAGAGAGAGCTTAGAGATGGGTTTAAAAATATTGTTTTTGGCCCTTGTAACCATGGGATGGGTATTGGATAAAGCAGGTGGATGTGGAACAAGTAAAGGTGAATTTTGAGGATTAGAATCATACCTGGCGGTCGTTGGATGCGTGGAGGAAGCAACAATAATATTATCTGAACATGGAAGCATGTTGGTAGACTCATGAGAAGGGCTTTGTTGTGCATTTTGCATAAGAGACTGTGAATCATGGGAGACAAGTTCTAGTGGAGTAGGATTAGATGCAGGACCAGGTGAAGAATTTGTTGGAAGGAAGGACGGGCCATGTGAGGAGGAATTAGAAAAAGATGAAGATAAAGGTAAAGTGGGCACATTATTCATTTGATTGAAAAGAGATAAAGAATCGATGGACAAAGTTGCAGTGTCTAAAGAAGACTGGTCACAAACTTTAGGCTTAGGAATATGAGATGATGATGACAAGGAAGAAATATTTGTCCATTTAGATAATGTAGCGTCATTAATTTTATCACGCTCATGAAAGGTCGGTAAAGAAGGAAATACATCCTCAACAAATTTGACATGCCGAGAAAAATAAAATCTATGACCAATGGGTTCAAAACAAATATATGAATTATGAACATTAGAATAACCAAGAAAAATACAAGATTTGGATCGTTGTTCTAACTTGTGTTTGGAATATGGTCGAAGCCACGGGTAACAAAGGCACCCAAAAATCTTTAATTTAGAATAATTGAGATAAGTGTGAAATAAACACTCAAAAAGAGATTTGTTTGCAAGAATTGAAGTGGATAAACGATTGATAAGACACACAGCGGTTTTAAAAGCGAAGGTCCAAAGAGAAAGAGGTAAAGAAGCACGATGTAAAAGCGTTAGGCCAGTCTCAATGATATATCGATGACGACGCTCTGCTGAAGCAATATGCTGTGGGGTATAAGGTGGAGAGATAAGATGCTGAATACCATGGTTCTCAAACATTGTTTTTAGACCTTGATATTCTTTACCTCCATCAGAGTAAATTGTTTTAATTGTTCCGTCAAAAAATTTCTCAACCATGAGTTTAAATTTCGGAAAAATATTAAAGACTTCAGATTTGGAAACCATTGGAAATAACCATGAGTATTTAGTATAATGATCAACAAAAATAATATAATATGAAAACCCATCCATTGAACAAACAGGAGAAGGACCCCAAACATCAGTGTAAAGCAAGTCTAATGGACAACGACTCTGAAGACTGGAAACACCAAAAGGTAATTTATGGCTTTTATTGCATAAACATGAATCACAAAATGAAGACTTAGAACCAGATAAAAAAGGAAGTTTATTTGATGACATAATATGATGAAGAACTGAAGATGTAGGATGACCAAGACGATCATGCCAGCGATCAAGTGTGGTTTTAACACCTAGATACACTCGTTTTGGTATTGATGGAATCTTCTTGATGCTTGACAGTTCATAAATATTATTCTTGCTCTGTCCCCGCGCCAACGGTACCCCCGTGGTGAGATTCTTGACACAAAAAGAAAAAGGGTCAAACTCAATTGACGTATTATTGGTTTTACAGAATTGAGATATAGAAATTAAATTTTGTTTCATGGAGGGAACACAAAGCACATTAGAAAGAGAAAAAGTTTTATCAGGAAAAGTAGAAAGTGTAGAAGCACCGGTGTGAGTAATATGTAAACCTGAACCATCACCAATTATGATGTCATCAGGGCCTTCATAGGGCTGTTGACTGCTTAAGTTTTTGAGATCAGCAGTAACATGATGTGAGGCACCGGTATCAAGAAGCCAATTGGTGTTGACTTCACGATTATTCTTAGTAATTGCTGGATTAGCCTTAGGGAGTACAGGAAGAGCTATTAGTCGTTTGGCTGTGAAACATTCTCTAGCAGTATGCCCTTTTTTCTCACAGAATTGACATACCACATAAGAATTTTTTCCATGGATATGTCCTGGAGTGCCTCCTTGATTGGTCACAAAATTGTTTGACCGTTGTTGAAAATTTTGTTGAAAGTTCTGACCATTACGGCCATGAGAGTAGTTCTTTTTACCTTGTGAATTGTTATGCTTAGACTGATTGAATCGTGCTGTGTTGACAGTCAGTCACTCCTCCAGGTGATCGGATCTCTTCTCGTTTGAGATAGGACTCATATTCCACAAGCTTGTCATGAATTTCTTCAAAACTTATGATTGTATCACGAGCTCGCACCGCAGCTACAATTTCTCTGAATTCTTGCCCAATACCATTGAGGACATGATTGATAAGATGAGCATGTGGAACAGGTTGCTCAATAAGAGCAAGTTCATTAGCTATTTCACGAATGGCACCAAGATACTCAGTGACTGATTATGATCGACGACTCATGCTTGAGAGTTGCTCTGTCAGTCCCATGGTACGAGATGACGAAGCACTAGCATAGAGTTTAGCAAGACGAGTCCAAGCTTCTGCTGATGTCTTGGCTGTCTTAATAAGGGGTCTAACTCTCTCAGAAAGAGATGTGAAAATACTATGAAAAAGAAGTTTGTCTTGCCTACTCCAGGTGACAAATTCAAGATTTGTGATTTCTTGTCTTTGAATAGTAATAGTCGGAGAAGGACATGGCTTTGTTCCATCAACAAAACCAAGTAAGTCATAACCATAAAGTAGTGCATCAAATTGCGCCTTCCAAGTTGCATAATTGTTTGGTAACAATTTTACTGGAAGTTGAGTGGCATTGAGAGCAATCAAGCTTACTGGAGTAGGAGAGGAAGTGGTAATACTATCGATAACTTGGATAGAAGCAGAGGTTTCAGAACTTTTATCACCCATAACAAAAGTCACAAAAGAAAGTTAAAGAATTCAGAATTGTAATACTCGTGGGAGTCAAAAAAAAATGCTCTGATACCATATAAAAAGTAAAAAACAAAATAAAGAAAGTAATGGAAAAGGTGATTGGAAAAGGTGATTTGTATTACCGTGTATTACTATTTACAACTTATTATATACAAAAAAGATATCATGAAGATAGGAAAAAGTACCGACATAAACTCCTATAATAATGGGATATATAACAAAAGATAACTAAAGTATGAATTCAAATTATGTGATAAACAATAAAGTGATAGATAATAGCAAAGATAATTATAGACAACTGGAAAGATAATTATAGACAAGTGGTTGATAATAATCAGTCTCCTTCCTTGTCTTTTTCCTTGATAATATAGAAATACATTTTTTTAGAACTGCCATTCATAAGATAGAAGGTTATTCATTGCTAAAATAGGATACACACAAGCACGCGAGCGTGCACGCGCACACGCACACACACACATATATATATATATATTGAAACTGTAAAGTGTTTTAGTAAAAAAACAAAAAAAAAACTCAACCACACAAAAACAGTATACAATTACACAAACTCTAGAAAGATTGTCAAGAGTCGAGACCATTCTTAACATAAGATTCTTGATTATTTCAATTAAAGCTTGTAATGTATTTCTCAATTGGATAAACTCAGCAGTTTCCTGGTGGTAGTTGAATAAGTTAACGTAGCTTTTGTATATATGAAGGTGGCACTTTAACCTTTGTCTTGGTCTCTGCAATGTTGATCATGATTAAGCACAGAAATCGTAATTTTAACAATTTTGCTTTTTATACAATTAGTTCATACTTTTAACAAATTTTATTTGTATACGAAGTTTTCCAATCCCAGAAAAGCAATTATATGTAATTGGTTCTATGACCATAAGTTTTTATTTTGTTGATCAAACCGTTTTTTATATTCATATATAGTTTACTGCTTCTTCTATTAATTTTTATATGTGCAAATTAATTGAACAGAGGAAAGAATTCAAATAAAAAAAAATTGAAAAAAGAAAGAAAAGGAAAAACTGTAAACTTATAACGATATGTTGTTGAGAAATTTAATATTTAAAATGATTATATGATTGAAAATAAACAAAGCACCAATTCAAGTTGTACAGTTGGCTAAGTTGAGTATTTTATAATCCATATCAATCAAATAGGCTAGAGCAAGGCGTGGAACAAGGCATGGAGGAGCTCAATGGCAAGGTGGAAAGCCAAGGTAATGAGCTCAAGGAATTCATGCGCAGTTCCGAGGCCACCACCGAAGCGCTACGTCAGGAGGTTCATGTTTTCCAAGCAAGGGTGCTGGAAATCTTGGCCAAGGTACAAACTCAATTAGAAGAACTAAATAAAGGGTTGGATGAGACGAAGGCTGAGGTAGCCACCCTCAAGAGGTCGGTAGCGAGTGGCGCTGCGGTAGCGTCACCCACACTTGCTTTCCCAAGGATAGAGGCACCCAAACCTAAAAAGTATAGTGGCAAACGAGATGTCAAGGAGCTAGATAACTTCCTTTGGCACATGGAGAGGTATTTCGACGTATTGGGGATCCTTGATGAGAAGGCCAAGGTAAATACCTATATGGTCGAGATTTATTCACTTATTATGTGTGTGTGTGTGTGTGTGTGTGTGTGTTTGTGTGTCATAATTTTTCTGTTGATTTGCTATTGATTGGTGCTAACATATATCAATTTAAGACAACTCATGGTATGACAAAATATGACTATTTTTTCTCCGAAAAAGTTTAAGAAAATAGGGGAAAGAAAAGGGGCAAGAACTGGTGAGGAATTGAAATTAGTTAATAGTTGTGATTGGAAAAAAAAAATTTATAGAAGAGGTACAAAATGTTGCAATATTCTAAAATCAAAGTCTTGTTTGTCCACTTGAGGTGAACAAGAACAACGTGGACCACAAAAAGTAGAAAGAAGAAATCTTATTAGTCCCCCTGAGGACTAAAATATATAACAAGTACAAAGAGATCTAATTAGTCCATTTGAGGTGAATTAGAATAACAAATGAAGAATTCTTGTTAGTATGGGTATGTGGTACTATTTGAACCCCATTTTATCAACTAGAGGCTCTCTTCTGCACTTTAAATGAGGATTAAACAGTAGAAAAATTATTGCCAAAAGCAATCTTATATCATCAATTCATTTCTTTAGTGCAACTTTCTGTTTCAAGAAATCATATTATTAAATCTTTAATTGCATTGCGTTCCAAATCTCAACCTCTAAGATTTAGCTTTTGTTTCAATGCGAAGGGTTATTTTTGTTGTTCTTCCTCATCAATAGTTGGTTTTCTCGGCATTTGCAAGCTTCTCTCACATGAAATATTTATTTATATATCTCCTTTAGTGTTTATTATCATCCTCCATTCATAAAGCATAAGAGAATTTCCCTTCATTTCTTATGCTAGACCCTCTATATTTCAAAAATAAAAGTGTGTTTACCTCTGCAAATCATATTAAAAATAAAGTTAGAAAAATATTTTTGTAAAATATTTGAAGTCATCTCTTTAAAAATTTCTTAAATTATCTTAGCATAAATGTTTGGATATATCCTTAATTAAAGAAATAGGTGTTGCAGTAACTTTTGTGGAGGTTAATAAAGGTGGAGCAACGGGAGGCATGCCTCCAACAGTTCATGCTTCATAGAAAAAAAGTACCAATTATTGAATAATAAAATTTATATATTGTAATTTTCTGCTTGTTAAATAAGGAGAAGGAAATGTGAACATTTAAAATATAATAGTGTGACTCGAATAGAACCACTCACTCTCCGGTGTTTTTTGTTTGTTTGTTTGTTTTTTATTTTATTTGAATTTGCATAGATCTCAATTTGATTAAAATCAAAATGGTTTTGAAAAAGAAAAACATATGAAACTATTAATTTGACACACATATGATCTTATTAAGTAGTATATATGTTTTATATTATATTTTACACATTATAGAAACACTTACATCTAATAAAAATTGAAAACTTAAAACGAACTATTTAAGTGTCACAAAAAAAATGTATATTTTAATTTATTTATTTTATAATTGATGTGAAAAAATAAAAACAAAAAATATTTTAAGGAAACAATAAAATAAGAAATATTTAAAACTTTTATGGTATATTGGAGAATAAGTTAAAATTAATCATTCATAATTTATTTTATTCAAAAGTTTTTAACTTTTTTCATTTAGATAAATTTATCTAAGAGCATCCTTCAATCCAATACAAAAAAAAAAATTGTAAATGAATATAAAAAGTTTTTACATTTAGATACTTCAAACATAAAAAATATTGTAAATACATATATAAAAATTGTAAATGAGTATATAAAAGTTATAAAACAATACAAAAAATTATAAAAATTGTAATTAGATAAAAAAAAAGATAGTACATAGACATATAAAACTTGTATATGTTAATTATACATTTTTTTAAACCATTTACAAGTTTTATATATTTATTTATAACTTTTATATAAATTTTTATATAATTATTGTGCCTTGAGACCCCAATACTGTAGAATAACCCTAGATTAACTTAATTCGTTTCAAACTAAATGACAGCCTCAATTATTCTATTGTTTTAACATTATAATGCACACAGATATGATCGTAGTAACAAGTTGGTCACTTCAATTAACAGCGCATCCTGGCCTTCACACATGAAGAAATGTCTACGAACTTTACCAACATTACTTTAAATTAATTGCTTTAGATATCATAACGCATTAATTCTCTTGAATAAACATAAAAATTTCATCAAACGGGATCGGGCTGACGAGCACAGAAGCAATTTCATCTTTCACCTTATAAGATTTGCTATAACAATCGTCATCCTTGTATAGAACATATGTGGCCCGTGAAAAGTTGAGAATGCGCACAAGGATGGGTATTGGAACTGCTGTTGGTTTCAGAAACTCTTTATTAATATCTTTCCATGCATTAGAAATTTCTTTTCGCAACAATCTAATTGCTTCTTCTTCAAAAACTCTATGCTGCTTCATGTAGCCGTCCACAGCTGTGGCGACATGTTTTCTCTTTCACTCTAACTGCAAATATAGATATGCATAATTGAGAAAATTTTGATTTTGCTGAATGAAATTTTAGACTAATTTATAATCTTTCCCTTCTAAATTAGATTCTTATCCTCTGTCCTTCCTAGAATTTCGTTCGTCAATATCGTTGATCACCAAACTCAATCATCTACCATAAAAACATTCAACTACCCTAGTTCATGACTAGTCACACGGTTTAATCGTCACCAGGGTGTCTTGAAATTCTCCATTATAGTTTGTTGTCAGGTTGTGAAAATTTTTCTACCATTGTCATGATTCTTCCCATGCATTCTCAATCAATTAGGTTTTCTAATTGCAAATTAGGGTTTGCCTGGTTTGAGAATTAGACTGGGATTACAGGTAAAAATGTGTTCTTGGTGGGATTTTTGGATCGGTTGTTTCAAACATGCTTCTGTGCAATTTTTTATATAGTTTTCAACATTTCGTTAGTGTAGGAACTAGCATAACTCGTTAGTTGGAGTCCAGATATGAACAGGTCTAAAACTTCAATGAGGTTTATAACGAAATCTCATATTTGTTTTCCCAATGTTATTAAACCAAATTACCTCAAGGGAAGGTATTAATTAAACTCATAAATTAATAGTTAATTAATTGAATTAACTAAATGGCATAACTCATATCATAAAGTCAAATTAGCACAAAATAATTATATACCTAATTAATTAAGTTACCAATTAAGTTAAACAAAATAGACATTCGGTTTGTCTCAGTTCTCATACTTGTAATTTTGAATTTCAATTAAAATAGATATACTTAACAATGCAAAATTCTGTCGCCGCAAACACATTGATCATCTTTCTCTAGCAGTTGATATATACATGTCCAGTTCTGGCTATGACGCAGTGATCACATAAAGCATGGGAACGTAAACAACAGGTATAAACAAATTAGCGTCTGCGGGGGGTAGGTGGATAGTTTTTGCCAACATTACGAAGATTCTGAAGATCTATGGCTACACAAGTGTGACAGGGAGACATATGGAATCCATTTATAGGTAAAGTTATTAAATCATCATGTGCTTAAACTTTGTTGCCACCTGGGTTTGAAGTAATTAACTAGATGTGATATGAGGTAATGTGTCCTTATATGGACGTGTGAAGAAAGCCAACCGAATAGACAGAAATTTTTCGAAAAGTAAATGGCTTATAAGCCTTGACTGTAAAAAAGGGACGTGTTTTTCAGTGTAAAAGAGAGTTCTAGGAGAGCTGAAAAGAGAGAAAATAAAGAGGTTAGGGTTTAGAAAGATTGGAAACCTTCTGGGTGTGTGAGAGGCTAAATTTCTTCTAGTTGTCCCTATAAATACTCTTGTATCTCTTTGTTTTTACCATAGTGGATTGATCATCACCAACAATTGGACGTAGGATCACATATTACAGTCTGAACTAGTATAACTCTTTGTGTTTTTTGTGTTTTTCTTTGTCTTACTTTGCTTGGGTATGTGCTTAATCTCCCAGATTAATTCCGTAATAAGCTACTTATGAGTATGCGTGCCGCTCTTCTTCACAACAGATTGTTTGGTATGCGTGTGTTCATTCTTATTGCAATTAATAGTAACTTCGAATAATTGGTTTCTTGGCTTTTGAGATGAAGCCTATTGTTAGAAATTACTTCTATGAGGCCAAATGGTTTCATAAAAAAACATGTACAAACAATGGAAGAGTACATGAGTGTTGCATTAGTCACTTCTGCCTTTTCAGTGCTAACGACGACTTCTTTTGTGGGCATGGGAGATATTGCAACAAAAGAATTTTTTGAATGGTTATTCAGCAATACAAAGATGGTTAAGGCTTCCTCAATAATTTGCAGACTCATGGATGACATGGTCTCCCACGAGGTAAGTAAATAACTATCATATTATATATATTTCTTACTAGCATGCACAATCCAATTTATATATGGTATCACTTGAATATAATCCATTTATATATGCAGCTTGAGCAAAAGAGAGAGCATGTTGCCACAAGCATCGAGTGCTTCATGAAGCAACATGGTGTAGGAGAAGAGGAAGCTCAAAATGTGCTGCCAAAACAAGTTACAGATGCGCGGAAGGATATAAATGAAGAATGCCTCCACCCAGCCGCTGTAACAATGCCACTCTTAGAGCGAGTGCTCAATCTTGCTCGTGTCATAGATGTTGCATACAAGAACAAAGATTGCTACACTCATGCTAAAGTTATGCTCAAGAATTTTGTCACTTCTCTGCTTATCACTCCTGTACCATTATAAGCTTTTAAAAAAAAAAAAAAAAAAAAAAATTCCTTAAGAGGATCCTTTTAATAAGGAGCAGGTGTAATGTCAGTGTTAAATATGTACCAATCATCTATATAAATATTATGGATCGTGTTTTCTTTTAACATGCATGTGATCACTTAATATCACATAATAAACTTAAAAGGATTGTGTTTATTTTCACTATAAATTTTTTTAAATACTTGTAAAAGTAGTGTTTTCTATTAGAAACATCATTGGGTTTAATAATTGTTATATTGAAAGAATGCAATTTTTGAAGGCCTAATTTATAACCTTTAAAATACATGTTAAGAATATATTTATTGTTTCTGAAACGATTGTCAAGTTAAATAATTTTAAATTATTTTTTAACTACCATTTTCAAAATAGATTAATATTCTTTGAAAGAGATATTTATATGAGAAATATAACTTTTACAAGAAATATGAACATTAATAATCATGTATACATTACTTCAACTATAACCGTTCACTAAATTTGAATTTAGATTCAATAATAATAGAATATAAAGTTGTTATGAATTGAAAGAGAAAATTTAGGATAATAATTATTTTTGCAAGAATTGGCAGCCAAATTCCTTAATAAAATTGTCACAGGTCACCTCTTGTAACTAGAAACAAAGTTATTATTGTCAATGAACACCAATAGATGAAAGTTGTCAATTTGAACACTCTAATACTTGAGTCATTGATTGTGGAGAGTATATTGTCAATGTGACCAAGTTAGTAGTTGGTTTAAATCCATTAACTGCAATCAATAGCACAACAAATAATTAACTAGAGTTGGATAAGCTTTATGTAGCGAATGATGTCCACTTTCTCAATATTAGGGATTACGTTTGGTGTGTGTTAGTAGACAATTGTCTTTATTTTTGTAATACTCAAGTTCATGGGCCTTGATTGGGATTAGATCCTTATCATCCTAGGGCTTCGTAATGTGTACCTACTTTGTAACCATGGGCTAATTAACCTTTTTGGGCTTTTTAAGTCCGGTAACTTGGAGATTGGGGCACATGTGTTCATCAGCCACCATGCAAGCGACACAATTGGGTGTCGACATTTAGCGTGGCAGTTGGATCTGGTGGGCGGCGGTTGGGAATCAAAGAATGCAGAAGTATTAAACCAAAGCAATAGGGAAATTAAACAGTCAATAATTTATAGAATAAATTAAGCAATGAAAGTAAAACAAGAAAAATAGAGTACATAGAGCAAGTATTGTAGAGTTCATTCCTTAAAATTTTTAAAGAAACCAGTTCAATTAAGCAGTGCCAACTAGCTCCTAATTATAAACTTGAAGATCGATAGATATAGATATAAATATTGATTTTCTAAATATTCTTACTCTCTCTTTTCCCTCTAATTTCATATAAATTTATAATCCATTTTCTGAAGAATAGGAAATAGTAAAATTTTATCATAGCATGTGATTCGTTTTAAGTAATATTGTCAACACCAGTCAATAGCAAATCAACTAAGTTGATATGATTCTATTGCAAAACAACAACGACAGCAACAATTGTTGAGTCCCACATTGGATGGTTAAAAGGGGATCTTGGGGTATATAAAGAGCTCCAGCTATCATGTTAGCCTTTGGATTTGGACACCTAGAGTCTCTACAAGTGGCATAAGAGCCAGACCTGGGTACCAAATATGATGAGTCCTTGGTTTTAGACAATGAGGGTTGATGTGTTACTGTCTCCATCGAGAGTCTTGGCTGCGGGGGTGGAGGTAGGGGAGGGTGGTGTCTTGGGGTATATAAAGAGGTTGATTACTCTACCTATCAAGTTAGCATTTTTGGGTTAGATACCTGAAGCCTCTACAAGTGATGTTACCAATTTAACACCCTAATTTATTTTAATCTAAGAGCGATAATAAAAACACAAAGAAATTAAAGCACATAACACACAAGATTACAAAATCTCTCTCAATACTTCACACAATCACTTTGATAACTCCCCAAAGCATAATAATGTCTAGGGTAAACAAATTTAGTTACGAATATGCCCCTTCGCACCAATGCCACAGCTCAGATTGTGCAACACCGTGGCTCTACATCTGCAAGTCCGTCTATGACGCCTAAAGACAAGGGCCGGGGTGCTTGGTATGCTACCTTAGAGATCCATGAAGCTTCATATCAATACCTACCGTGTCTCTGCTTGATGCTTCAATGTAGGGTATTGAGCATAAGGCATTGATTAGGCTCCACAACTTGAAAACAATAATGATAAATAAATAAATGGTGGATAAATTTATGTATGCATGTATGCACCTATAAAGCTTTAGTTATCATATATCATATAGAGTTTTAATTCTAAATATTTTTACAGTTAGTAATATTATATCTATGATTGATTTTTACAACTTATTTCATACAATTTGATATGATAATTTATCATTCGCTAGATAAAAATTAAAAACAAACAGAATAAGATATAATAAATGAGCTAACAAGCATTCATATAGAGACATTATGCCACGTGTATATATAGATTGTATGAGTTCATTGTATATAAAAAATTATTGTTTTCTCAACAATTATTTTATGGTTATTGATCTAAGATATCTCTTTTCTTTTCTTTTTTTAAGAAATTTTTTTTGATTTGAATGTCTAATTGGGTGGAAATATAAAAGAAATCAATTATAGCGAATATGAAAATTAATAGAAGAAGCAAACTTTGAGTATGAGATTTGATTTTTTTTTAAGAATAAAAATACGATGTTTTTTTCATATAAATTATTATCAGTACTTGCTGGCAAACCTGCGGAACTTCTTATTTAATTAAATGTTCTGAAAAAAGGAATCTAGTTCATTAAAAAAATAAAAAAAAGGAAAAAAGGCTTTCCAAACCTAGCATGCGGAGACAAAGAATCTCCTGATCAGAAATGTTAAAAACACAGTATTTCCGATTGAAAATATTATAAACTAAATAATCAAGAACCTCGCGTTAATTAGAAAATCTTTCTGAATTCACAGTACTCTTTTTCTTATTTCCGTAGACAAGCCAACAAGTACACTACCAAAAAAGCAATTCAATAGAACCTAGTACAAGTACCAATTTACCATAAACTATACATAAATATAGTAATTAAGGTCACAGATATATATATATATATAATGATTATTTAATAAATTAGATTGGATTAATTTGTTTAAATGAAGTAAACTAATTTTTGGTTTTCTGGTTATCTAGGCAAATAATTTAATTATGTGATCATATGGTGAGTTATAAGATAATTATTATCTTTCAGACAAAAAATAATTAGCGGTATGACATATGAACAAAAACCTTAATTGATCAATAATATAAGAAAGGAAGTCAAATACGATGAACATGCATGAGATAAAACATGCCGATTAAGCTATAGCATAATTGTCGGTTGCAAATTGTGTGACTATTATATAAGAAATGAGTGTGAAGGCACTATCACTTACATACTAAACATTAATCTATATATACAATGTCTTTTTAAGTTTCAGCAGTCCCTACTCCCGAAAAAGCTGAGCAAAACATAAATCGCCAATCAGCGTATTATCATCCTACCATTTGGGGAAATCATTTCCTTTCATATGCTTCTCAACCTGTGGTATCTAATTCTTTTTATTAATTTGCTATCAGCAATTTGTATGCGATCATTTTCATCTTCTAGTTTTGTATTTAGTTTATTCAAATGACCATTTATATATATAATCGTTATATTTTCCTCCCCATGGCCAATATATATAGTTCTATTAAATATCCAACTCTCCACATCACCCAGGACACATTCACTTACATAGGCATCTCAGTCGAGCCACCCAACATCTAGAAGCCAGCATGCATTCAAAATAAACTTGTAAATATTGTTCTTTGTTTATCCATAGAAGCAACTGATAAATATTAGATTTGTTGTCCATGAATGCTTATTTACAGAAAGAAATTTTATATTTATCTTGCAACGCACTGTTGCTTACTTTGTCTGCCAAAATCTGGTCCAGACCATCGATGCTGCGACTGAACAAGAATATAATGAACTGAAGCAAGAAGTAAGGCGGATGTTGATCTCAAGAACAGATAAGTATTCCAATGAATTGAGATTAATTGATGCTGTTTAGCGCTTAGGAGTGGCTTACCATTTTGAGAACGAGATAGAGGATGAACTAGAGAAGCTATATCAAGATGATTGCAACGATATCAACAATTTGAACACTACTGCTCTCAGATTTCTGTTAATTAGACAACAAGGATACAATGTTCCGTGCGGTGTGTGTGTTTGTGTGATCCCTTATATATAGATATGATGGTGCTTCGGCACTACACACACAACAATTCAACATCTAGCCCAAAAGGCTAGTCTATTTTAGGTGGAGGAACTCCTCTCATATATAAGCCCCATGACCTTCCCTTAACCAATCAATGTGGGATATATATAAGCCCCATGACATTCCCTTAGCCAATCAATGTTCCTACTCCATAGGTACAACAATCCCCCTCCTCCAGACAAGGCCTCGGTGGGTGGCGACGCCAAACTTGTATGAACCAAATGAGTCCACATTGTTGTCTTGGGTTGGCTCTGATACCACTTGTTACGCTTCCGCACTATGCACATAACAATTCAACAAATAGGCCATCATATATGGAATAAGTATCCAGCCCAAAAGACTAGTCTATTAGGTGGAGGAACTCCCCCTATATATAAGTCTCATGACCTTCTCTTAACCAATCAATGTGGGACTCCAAATGAGAACTATCTAAATGGGGACTCTATGGGTACAATAACTAATGCTCCCGAATGTATATATTAATTTTCATCAACTGTTTTATTGTAAAGCAGAAATATTTGGCAAATTCAAAGTTGAAGATGGAAAGTTCAAATCCTCCTTAATTAATGATGTAACGGCATGCTAAGTCTGTATGAGGCTGCACATCTTGGCATACGCGGAGAAGATGTCCTGGATGAAGCTATAGATTTCACTGCATCTCACAGCAAGTCAAGGGTTACTCAAGTAAGTCCTCATGTTGCACAACATATAACTCACGCCTTGAACAGACCCTTCCGCAAAGGCTTACCAAGGTTGGAGACGAGGCATTACATCGAATTTTACTCGGTAGACAGTCCAGAGAATAAAAAACTACTGAAGTTTGCAAAACTAGATTTTAACATGGTACAAGCGCAGCACCAAAAGGAGCTAAGCAGCCTCACCGAGTGAGTTCAAGTATTCATATTCTGACTTGTCAGCGAATTCAGCTTAAAAGAATTATTTTAGCTAGTAGAAAGTTTGGCCAAAGGATATTACCGAAACTGACTCAGCGTCGCAGGTGGTGGAAAAATTTGGACCTTGTCACGAAGCTGCCATATGCAAGAGATAGAGCGGTAGAACTTTATTTCTGGATGGTGGGAGTGCACTTCGAGCCCCAATACACTTTAGGAAGAAGGATCCTGACCAACGTAGTATCTATGGTGTCCATTTTAGATGATACCTACGATGTCTATGGCACCCTTGAAGAACATGAACTACTTGCCTACGCTATTAATCGGTCAGGTTTAAGAAAAATACCGAAAAATACTGTTCAGTAGTACCTTTCAGCTCTTTAATATCAAGCTCTCTCTCTCTCTCTCTCTCTCTCTTTTTTTAATTTCTCCCAATTTTGCTTAATTATAAGGAGTGTTGTCTTCACTTGATTTTTAGATGGGACATCAGCACCAAAGATCTTCTTCCAGAGTACATGAAACTGATTTATGAGGCTCTAGTAGAAGTTTACTGTGAAGTTGAGGAGGAGATGTCTAAGGACGGAAGATCATATTGTATGGATTATGCAATAGAATAGGTAATCCATTTATACATACATTACCTTTAACCTGATAATTACTTAGTCACTCTTGCATTGAATATATTTATATATGTACCAGATGAAGAGACTAGTCCAGGGTTACTTTGTTGAAGCCAAGTGGTGCAATCAAGACAAAGTTCCACCAGTGGAGGAGTATATGAAGATTTCACTAGTTACTAGTACGTATCACTTGCCGGCAACAACTTCTTTCCTTGGCATGGGAGAGGTCGACAATAAGCAGGCCTTTGAATGGATCTCCAAGCACCCTAAGATTCTTGTAGCTTCAACAGTCATTGCCAGACTCATGGATAATATAGCAACCAGAGAGGCATACATTTTATATTGATATATGATTATTTATATATTATAAAATATATATATTAATCAGTGCAGGTTGCGCTTAAAACTTTCCAACTTGCACTTAGTATATAATATAATAAATAAAGGAAGAGTTGAGTTAAACGTTGACTTAGAGGTTTAGTAAGATAAAAAATGACGAACAAAATTCTAGGAAGGACAGAGGATAAGAATCTAATTTAGAAGGGAAAGATTATAAATTAGTCTAAAATTTCATTCAGCGAAATCAAAATTTTCTCAATTATGCATATCTATATTTGCAGTTGGAGCGAAAGAGAAAACATGTAACATCCTAAATTTCTAGTGTACATGGCATGGTGTATAATAAATACATATGTAGTAATATGTATAAATGTATATGTGATGTATATGAATTGTAGTGTAATAAATGAAAGAATGGTGGACTTAATTGAAAGAATGAGAAGAGTGAGGGCTAATATGAAATTCTTGTTTACTATATAAATAAGAGGAATTTTAGAATTCCATCAATTTGGCCTCTTAGGTCACGATCCAGCCCTTATTTTCTCTCTATTTTTCTTCACAAAAACCACCAAATCATCAACAATTCAAGGCAAGAAAGTAAGGAAGGAGGAAGAAGGAAGAAGAAAGAGGTGAGAATCAATTTTCTAATTAGTATACCTTGTGCTATAGTCTATTTGTGCAAAAATTTCCTTGGGTTGTGATGTGGATATGAGAATCACTGCCATGTATGCTTGGAATTTGTGTGGAACCATGATTTAGGATGAGAATTGAAGGAGATTAAGTGTGAAAATGATAGATTAATTCAAATACTGCAGTGTTTTTATACTAAACAGTATCTATTTCGAAAATTCCTAAAATTTGAAGAAATATTTTCTGGTTCTGAAAATTTTACTGATGAAAATAGACATACCCAGAAGTGTATAGAAATTGAAATCACTTAAAAATTCAAAGTGTGTGAATTATGGTGAATTTATGAACTTCTGGGCGGGGATCTCACATTTCCCCTGTTTTGGAACAGAGCAGGGGAAAACGAAATTAGTTGAAAGTCCAAATCTTCATAGAATTATCTGATTTTTGGTATGCAAGTCCTTTTATGTGTCATATATGAGACTGTAAATTGTCACTGAGATTGAAGGTCTGTGTGAATTGTTATAGATTTTTAAAGTTGGCTTGTTAAAACTGAAATTTTTAGTTTCCAAAACAGGGCAGTTAGAAATAAATGGATTTGAATGGGTTAAACACCTTTAAAAGCCCTGATTTGTGGTATGGAGGTATATACATATGTTATATACCAGACTGTAAATTTTTGTAGCCATTTGAGTAGAATTGAAATTCCTACAAATTTTTAAGTTGATATTGCTCAGTGAAGTCAATGCAGTGGCAGGATGGTTGAGGTAATGAATTTGATTATTTTGAGTGACCTAATGACCCCAATTTGCTCTAAAAATTTTAATGAGACATGAGGTATGTGTCTAAAAGATGTCTACCAAATTGTGTGAATTTTGAAAGTAGACAAGTGTTGTTGTAAATTGTTTGTCAAAGTAAGTATATAAATAGAGCCAAAAAGGGGAAAATGTTTTACAATTGTATGGTGACCTAAAAAGAGATTTTTGTTTTATTTTTAGGTCAATCAAAAGCATTGAAAAGCAGCCATACAAGGTAAGTAAGCTAACTAATCTGAGGCCACAATAAATTGTGTACTGTATGTATGAAATTTTATGGACTGTAATACTATTAAATGCTAGCAACTTGATGCTTGAATGTGAAATATTGTGATTGTTTTGGAAGCCTAATATAGAGCTTCTTTTATGTGACTGATTGTGAATGATGAAACGTGATTGGCATGCCCAGACCTAGGAAGTTTAGCTCTCATGGCTTGAGGGGAGGTCTGGACCATGTGTTTCTCTAGATGAGATTCGGTAGCATGGGCCCGGTATCACCCGGATTGTCAGACTAGCCTCGAGCTATTTCAAGTGTAGGCATCTAAATGTATTTGTACTGTTCTGTACTGTTTCATGGCTTGAGGGGAGGTCTGGACCATGTGTTTCTCTAGTTGAGATTTGGTAGCATGGGCCCAGGTATCACCCGGATTGTCAGACTAGCCTTGAGCATTTCGTACTCCCATGGCTTGAGGGGAGGTCTGGACCATGTGTTTCTCTAGACGAGATTCGGTAGCATGGGCCCGGTATCACCCGGATTGTCAGACTAGCCTTGAGCATTCTGTACTCCCATGGCTTGAGGGGAGGTCTGGACCATGTGTTTCTCTAGACGAGATTCGGTAGCATGGGCCCGGTATCACCCGGATTGTCAGACTAGCCCTGAGCTATTATATGGGAACTGACTGTGAAATAAAAAGTCCTACCTTGATTAGAGAGCCTTTTCCCCTAGGTGACTGTAATTGATACTGTGGAAGCTTCCTCATTATATGATTGTGATTGGACATAAAAAAAAAAGCGATGAGTAGAGAAATGTGAACTCACTTATGTGAGGCTGAATCGACCTATAGAGGTTTAGAAAGTAAATTGGCGCGGGAGCGCAAATGTAACCGAAGTGAACTCGAAGCATTTCTTTTCTTTACAATTTAGATAATGCTTGTGCAGTTAGAAATGGATAGTTTCATACTGTGGATTGAATTCTATTGTTATTGTTTATTGCTGTATATTCGCTTAGCTTACTTACTGAGTTTTACTCATGAAAGTTGTTGTGTGCCTCAGGTGATCAATAGATTGAGCTAGGGATGGAGGACTTTTGGCATTGCTGACAGAGTTCCCTTGGCAACCATAGACCGCTGCTCTATATTAGCATAGCCATACTGTAGAACTTCTTTTGATTTTTTTGAATGTACATAAATGCAATGGTTGTCATTAGGAACTCTATTTGGGTTATACTTATATTAATTTTTGAAAGAAATATTAGAGTTCACATTTAAATGACTGCATAAAATGTTACTTTCTGTATGTCCAGTATGGGTTGTGATAGTAGTGGTATCAGAGCATAGGTTTAAGATTCTGTAGACACTTTTGTTGCAAGCGGTCAAGGGAATAGAGTCCATGCCAAATCCTCTATAGTAAGTAAGATTGATAATTGTTTGATTCGGGTGCCACTCATTCCTTTATGTCTCATACTTTTGCTCATAAAGTGGAGGTAAAGCCTTCAATTATGGAGGTTGAGATGTGTGTCTCTACTCCTTCGGGGATGGCATTGTGTGCTAGAGAAGAATTGAAATCCTGCCCGATTAAAATAGATAGCCAAGAGTTAAAGGCCAATCTAATCATCTTGGAGATGCGTGATTTTGATGTGATTCTGGGTATGGATTGGCTGTCTAAATATCATGTAGATGTCAAGTATTTTGAGAAGAAAGTGGTATTCCATACTCCACTCGGATTGGAGTGCAGCTTTGTCGGGGCGGATATAGTCTCATTGCCACGGATTGTTTCAGCTTTGAAAGCTCAAAAGTTCCTTCGGAAAGGATGTATGGGTTTCTTAGCTTGTGTTATGGAAACACCGAAGGAAGGAAGGAGTATTCAGAACATTCCAGTGGTAAATGAATTTACAGATGTATTTGCAGAAGACTTACCTGGACTCCCTCCCGATCGAGAAATTGAGTTTACTATCGATCTTTTACCGGGAACCACTCCTATATCCAAAGTTTCATATCGGATGTCACCAACGGAACTTAAAGAATTGAAGGAGCAGTTACAGGAGTTACTGGATAAGGGTTTCATCCGTCCCAGTGTCTCTCCTTGGGGAGCACCAGTTCTGTTTGTGAAGAAAAAAGATGGGACAATGAGATTGTGCATTGATTATCGTGAGTTGAATCGGGTGACTATAAAGAACAAGTATCCACTTCCCAGGAATGATGATCTACTCGATCAGTTGCATGAGACAAGTGTGTTTTCTAAGATTGATCTTCGATCCGGATACCATCAGTTAAAGATCAGAAAGGAAGACATTTCCAAGATTGCCTTTCGAACGAGGTATTGGCACTATGAATTCTTGGTGATGCCTTTCGGACTCACGAATGCTCCAGCTGCTTTTATGGATCTTATGAACCGTGTTTTTAAGGAATTTTTGGATAAATTCGTCATTGTGTTTATAGATGATATCTTGGTTCATTCTAGGAATTTTGAAGAACACGAAGAGCATTTGAGAAAGGTATTGCAATTATTGAGAGAGAAGAAATTGTATGCCAAATTCAAGAAATGCGAGTTTTGGCTCAATCAAATTTCCTTCTTGGGTCACATTGTCTCAGGTGATGGGATCTCAGTAGACCCAAACAAAGTGGAAGCTGTTGTGAAGTGGCCAAGACCAACTAATGTAACTGAAGTGCGTAGCTTTCTGGGATTGGCTGGATACTATAGGAGATTCGTTGAAGGCTTTTCCAAGATAGCATCGCCCTTAACACAGTTGACCAGGAAGAATGTAGCTTTTGTATGGTCGGAAAACTGTGAAAAGAGTTTCCAGGAACTCAAAAATCGATTAGTGACAGCTCCAGTACTGACCATTCCTTCTGGTTCAGAAGGATTTGTGATATACAGTGATGCTTCTAAGAACGGGTTGGGGTGTGTTTTGATACAAAATGGCAAGGTTATAGCCTATGCATCTCGACAATTGAAGGACTATGAGAAGAATTACCCTACCCATGATCTAGAACTGGCAGCAGTGGTGTTTGCATTGAAGATTGGGAGGCATTACTTATACGGAGCAAGATGTAAGATCTATACCGACCACCAGAGTCTTAAATATTTCTTCACTCAAAAGGAATTAAATATGAGGCAAAGGCGATGGCTAGAGTTGGTCAAGGATTATGATTGTGTCATTAATTATCATCCTGGAAAAGCCAATGTGGTGGCGGATGCCTTGAGTAGAAAGTCTTCTGGACATATGGCCGCTTTAATTACCACACAACGGTCAATAATGCAAGATCTGGAGAAACTTGCTATTGAGATTGTTCAGCCAAATAAATGCTTACACTTGGCTTCATTGATAGTGCAACCCACCATTATTGAGAAGATCAAGAAGAGTCAATGTAAAGATGCCTTTTTGAAGAAGGTGAGGGAAGAAGTTCCATTGGGGAAGAGACCAGGTTTTGTTATCTCTTCCGACGGGGTATTATACTTCGAAGGAAGATTATGTGTGCCAAATGTGATAGAGTTGAAACCAGAAATATTGAATGAAGCACATAGTTCTCCTTATTCGGTGCATCCTGGCTGTACAAAGATGTATAGGGATCTCCGAAATAACTACTGGTGGGTTGGTATGAAGAAGGAAATAGCTCAATTTGTTGAACAATGCTTAGTTTGTCAACAAGTTAAAGCTGAACATCAAAGGCCATCGGGATTACTAAATCCACTATCAATACCAGAATGGAAATGGGAACACATCACTATGGATTTTATTGTGGGTCTACCGAAGACGAGGAATGGATGTAATGCAATTTGGGTGATTGTGGACCGATTGACAAAATCAGCGCATTTTCTTCCTGTGCACACTATCTTCACTAGGGACAGATATGCCCAACTTTATGTAGATGAGATTATTAGACTACATGGAGTACCGGTATCTATTGTTTCAGATCGGGACCCAAGATTTACCTCCCAATTCTGGAAAAGTTTACATAAGGCTTTGGGCACTAAACTAAAGTTCAGCACAATTTTCCATCCTCAGACAGATGGTCAATCGGAAAGGACCATCCAGATTCTGGAAGATATGCTTAGAGCCTGTGTGTTGGACTTCAAGGATAGCTGGGACAAGCACTTGACTTTGGTTGAATTTGCATACAATAATAGCTATCAATCCACAATAAGAATGGCCCCTTATGAAGCCTTGTATGGGAGGAAGTATAGATCACCCATCTATTGGGATGAGGTTGGCGAAAGAAAGATACTTGGGCCCGAAATTGTACAACAAACATGTGATATCATCCAAAAAGTGAGGGACAGAATGAATGCAACACAAAGCAGACAGAAGAGTTATGCTGATCAGCGAAGGAAGAAGTTAGAATTTGCAGCAGAAGATAAAGTGTTCCTTAAAGTCACCCCTCTGAAGGGAGTGATGCGATTTGGAAGGAAGGGAAAATTAAGTCCAAGATATATTGGCTCTTATGAGATTATGGAAAGGATTGGAGAGGCAGCATATAAACTTGCCTTGCCACCTTCATTGTCTGGAGTGCATGATGTCTTTCATGTCTCTATGTTAAGGAAGTATGTTTCTGATCCATCCCATGTGCTGAGTTCTGAACTTCCGGAGTTGAAAGCTGATCTTACATTTGAGGAGAGACCGGTTCGAATCATAGATCGCAAAGAACATGAACTTCGAAAAAGGAGCATACCATTGGTGAAAGTACTATGGGAAAGTCACTCCATAGAGGAAGCAACTTGGGAATTAAAGGAAGAAATGCGGACCAAATACCCCTCTTTATTTGAATGATTGTATTGAATTTCGAGGACGAAATTCTTTTAAGGGGGGGAGAGTTGTAACATCCTAAATTTCTAGTGTACATGGCATGGTGTATAATAAATACATATGTAGTAATATGTATAAATGTATATGTGATGTATATGAATTGTAGTGTAATAAATGAAAGAATGGTGGACTTAATTGAAAGAATGAGAAGAGTGAGGGCTAATATGAAATTCTTGTTTACTATATAAATAAGAGGAATTTTAGAATTCCATCAATTTGGCCTCTTAGGTCACGATCCAGCCCTTATTTTCTCTCCATTTTTCTTCACAAAAACCACCAAATCATCAACAATTCAAGGCAAGGAAGTAAGGAAGGAGGAAGAAGGAAGAAGAAAGAGGTGAGAATCAATTTTCTAATTAGTATACCTTGTGCTATAGCCTATTTGTGCAAAAATTTCCTTGGGTTGTGATGTGGATATGAGAATCACTGCCATGTATGCTTGGAATTTGTGTGGAACCATGATTTAGGATGAGAATTGAAGGAGATTAAGTGTGAAAATGATAGATTAATTCAAATACTGCAGTGTTTTTATACTAAACAGTATCTATTTCGAAAATTCCTAAAATTTGAAGAAATATTTTCTGGTTCTGAAAATTTTAGTGATGAAAATAGACATACCCAGAAGTGTACAGAAATTGAAATCACTTAAAAATTCAAATTGTGTGAATTATGGTGAATTTATGAACTTCTGGGCGGGGATCTCACATTTCCCCTGTTTTGGAACAGAGCAGGGGAAAACGAAATTAGTTGAAAGTCCAAATCTTCATAGAATTATCTGATTTTTGGTATGCAAGTCCTTTTATGTGTCATATATGAGACTGTAAATTGTCACTGAGATTGAAGGTCTGTGTGAATTGTTATAGATTTTTAAAGTTGGCTTGTTAAAACTGAAATTTTTAGTTTCCAAAACAGGGCAGTTAGAAATAAATGGATTTGAATGGGTTAAACACCTTGAAAAGCCCTGATTTTTGGTATGGAGGTATATACATATGTTATATACCAGACTGTAAATTTTTGTAGCCATTTGAGTAGAATTGAAATTCCTACAAATTTTTAAGTTGATATTGCTCAGTGAAGTCAATGCAGTGGCAGGATGGTTGAGGTAATGAATTTGATTATTTTGAGTGACCTAATGACCCCAATTTGCTCTAAAAATTTTAATGAGACATGAGGTATGTGTCTAAAAGATGTCTACCAAATTGTGTGAATTTTGAAAGTAGACAAGTGTTGTGGTAAATTGTTTGTCAAAGTAAGTATATAAATAGAGCCAAAAAGGGAAAATGTTTTACAATTGTATGGTGACCTAAAAAGAGATTTTTGTTTTATTTTTAGGTCAATTAAAAGCATTGAAAAGCAGCCATACAAGGTAAGTAAGCTAACTAATCTGAGGCCACAATAAATTGTGTACTGTATGTATGAAATTTTATGAACTGTAATACTATTAAATGCTAGCAACTTGATGCTTGAATGTGAAATATCGTGATTGTTTTGGAAGCCTAATATAGAGCTTCTTTTATGTGACTGATTGTGAATGATGAAACGTGATTGGCATGCCCAAACCTAGGAAGTTTAGCTCTCATGGCTTGAGGGGAGGTCTGGACCATGTGTTTCTCTAGATGAGATTCGGTAGCATGGGCCCGGTATCACCCGGATTGTCAGACTAGCCTCGAGCTATTTCAAGTGTAGGCATCTAAATGTATTTGTACTGTACTGTACTGTTTCATGGCTTGAGGGGAGGTCTGGACCATGTGTTTCTCTAGACGAGATTCGGTAGCATGGGCCCGGTATCACCCGGATTGTCAGACTAGCCTTGAGCGTTCCGTACTCCCATGGCTTGAGGGAAGGTCTGGACCATGTGTTTCTCTAGACGAGATTTGGTAGCATGGGCCCGGTATCACCCGGATTGTCAGACTAGCCTTGAGCATTCCGTACTCCCATGGCTTGAGGGGAGGTCTGGACCATGTGTTTCTCTAGACGAGATTCGGTAGCATGGGCCCGGTATCACCCGGATTGTCAGACTAGCCTTGAGC